>PVIW01004890.1:83499-119430 GCA_004026585.1 Noctilio leporinus
CTGTTCAGCTAAAGAAAATATCAGCAAAATTCAAAGGGAACCAACTGTATGGGAAAACATAATTGCCAATGATACCTCAGACAAGGGTCTGATCTCCAAAATATATAAAGAAGTAATGCGACTCAACACCAGGGAGACAGACAGCCCAATTAAAAAATGGGCAAAGGACCTGAACAGACAACTCACTGAGGAAGACATACAAAGGGCCCAGAGGCATATGAAAGAATGCTCAACATCACTAGTCATCAGAGAGATGCAAATTAAAACTGCAATAAGATACCACCTCATACCTGTCAGAATGGCAATCATCAACAAATCAACAGACAACAAGTGTTGGTGAGGATGAGGGGCAAAGGGAACCCTTATACACTGTTGGTGGGAATGTAGGCTGGTGCAGCCACTGTGGGGTTTCCTTAAACTAAAAATGGAACTGCCTTTTGATCCAGCAATTCCACTACTTGGACTATACCCAAAGAATCCTGAAACACCAAGTCATAAGAACCTATGCACACCTATGTTCATAGCGGCACTATTTACAATAGCCAAGTGCTGGAAACAACCTAAGTGCCCATCAGTGGATGATTGGATCAAAAAACTTTGGTACATTTACACAATGGAATTCTATATAACAGAAAGAAAGAAGGAACTTGTACCCTTTGCAACAACATGGATGGAACTGGAGAGTATTATGCTTAGTGAAGTAAGCCAGTCAGTGAAGGACAAATATCATATGATCTCACCCATTACAGGACAATAATGTGCAAAACTAACAACAAGCAAAACAGAACCAAGTATATGAATACAAGGAATAGGCCTTCAGTGGTCAGGGGGAAGGGGATTAGGGGGAGGGGGGAGGCAGAGGCAAGAAAGGGGAGCAGCTTAGACAAGAACCTAGTATGGGGGAACCATGGACATGGACAACAGGTGGGATTGACTTTGGGGCGAATGGGTGAGTGGGGAGGGGGACAGAGGGGAACAAAAAGGGGATGGATGTAATAAAACAACAATAAAATTTAAAAAAAAAAAGTAGTGATAGAAAAGTGAGTAAAAGGGAAACTTCGTCTGCTGAACTCT
Source organism: Noctilio leporinus (assembly GCA_004026585.1). Lineage (NCBI taxonomy): Eukaryota > Metazoa > Chordata > Mammalia > Chiroptera > Noctilionidae > Noctilio > Noctilio leporinus. The sequence continues at coordinate 84,574 of PVIW01004890.1, forward strand.
GCACCTCTGGCAGTAGACAGATGGCCACAGCATGGAGGTGGGGACTCTAAGGGGATGGGTAAAGATGGGCCACAGGAAATACAGACTAGAAGCTTCTGAAGTAGGGAGAAGGGATGAGAATACTTACTCAGTTGTCCATCACACATGGCTCTATCCTAGCCAGCCTCAGAACAAAAGCCCCCATGACCACATGGGTAGTCTAGTGCTATTTCTAAATGAATTTGCTGTCCAACCTTTTCCTGCTGGTTATCCAGATAAGGTTTTATTGTTTATTGCTATACAAACCTTCAGAAGTCAGATTTATGCTTTTGGCTGCACACAGTCCCTCATGTGAAACTCAGAGAAAACAAAAAGCTAGAGGTGGGAGGGGGAAGGTGATAAGCTTAGGGATTCTCTAGTCAATGAACAATATTCTCATTTTCATTGACTTCAAGGTCACATTCATTTTTATAGCTCAGAATGCTAGCCTTTGCATTAGAATTTCAAGGAAGACTGCACTTATAAATTAGTAAAATGTATGAGTCATTGCAAAGTTGTGTTTGATCCAAGATTCAGCTACCAGCCTAGCATAATACCAGCATCTGTCCTAAATTCAGCAGGCCCTTTATTAAACTTCACTCCTGGAATCCAATCAGTCTTGGGGGTAAACTACAGAATTTTTATTGTTGTTCACATTAATGTTCCATTACTTAAAATGCTAGACATTTGTAAGAGGTCAGCTGCTATTTGAGAATGTGTGTTTTGTGAATGCATGGTTGGGTTATAAGGCACATCTTCCTGAATAACCATAGCAAGTGTAGTTTTTAAAGATGAACTTTGGATAATAACCTTGACCCCTATGTTCCAAAGACATTAGCAAGATGTGAACCACACTGATGTGTGGTTATAGCTTTTGGAACAGAATCAATCTATTTGGGAAATATGAGGCAGAAGAGGGAAATCAAGAAGTACCAGATAATTCAGTGAAAAGCATTCAGAGATACGCTCCATTAAACCAATAGAACTCCTTTTGGTGACAAGTAACCTCACAGATCATAGAGGTTTTTAAGTTGAATAATTTATTCAAAGAATACAATTCTAAAAGGAAAGGGAAAAGATCTTTAAATGACACTGCCTTGCACAGATTTTAGGCAATGAACCAAGTTCCCAACTGATTTCACCGATTAATGGTATAAATTGTATTAGATTATCAATTCAAGTAGAAGGCAGCACATTTGGGGCCCAGAATATATGCGCATTATTGCATTCAAGCATGTTTCTGCTGGGTTCAGAAGTGGATATTTCACAGGTAGAATAATTTTCCAGCTTTTAGTCCTAAACTGACACAATGCTGACACCAAGAAAATTGGTAGAATATCACTGAAGCTTAGGGCCTGTCAATGAGATTTCAAATAGTGTGTTCCTTTTATATCCTGTGCAAAAGGGAGAGTTTTTCAGAGATTAGGGTCTGCAGCAGGGGACAAGGGAGCTTCGAGATTGACAGTTTTGTGCTTTTGTGCAATCAATATTGTTTATGGATTGCTCTGACATGGCCGCATCTATTTGAAAGAGAGAAAAAAAAGAAACAACAAACACATACACTTGAGAATTTCAGGAAATTACCCAAATGCTCAAATCCTTCTCAGGGGCAATGGTTTTTAATAGGAGTTTACATGATAAATCCATGCAGTGAATACATTCAAAAAATAATAATCTGGCAGCCGCACAGAACAATAGCACAGTCATATCGACTGCTACATTTGAAAGGAGTCCTTAGTCAGAATGAGTGTGAAATTAGGCCATCAAAAAGGAAACAAGACAAAGGAGGCCCAGAATGATAGAAACAAGACAAGGCAGCTTACCCACTAGTCGCCTACAAGGCCGCGCAGGCTGCAGAAACTACTTAGAGCCAGGCTTACAAAGAGGCGACAAAGCCAGCATGGAAATGGATGATAAGCAGAAATCTGTGGCCATCAAGAGCAGAAGAGGAAACAGCTGCAGAGACCAGGGGTTGGAAACGATAGGACAGTCAGGTTATAAATAAGTGCACCTCTATAATAACAACCCTGGGAGAGCTGGGATTTCCTGGCTGGGACCCCTACCATTAGTTTGCTCTTTGCCATCTCAATGACTTATGAATCACTGACAAAAACAATTGAAAAAAAGGTCATTGCCAAAGTTATATTAGAGTTTTGATAAGGAGAGAAAAGATGCGGCAGATTTCAAGTTTGGTTTTAAATATATATAATGTCTGAAACTGGAGTAAACAGCAAAGGCTCAATTTTCAAAAACAAAAAGTGAGGGCCAGCATTTGTGAGAAAGCCCATTTGTGCCCACACTCTGGCTGGCGCAGGAGATGTGGGCATAGCATGCAGGGAAGTGACTTCCCAAGTGAGAGCCCACTGACAGCCTTCATAGCTCTTCCAGCACAATCTCACAGCTTCAGCTCTGTCTTCTGTGAGGGCAAGATCACCACTTATTCAAGAACATTTTTAACACCTGAGTCACTTCTTTACCACAAGGGACAAGTATTCCCACAGGACAAGCGACATTCAAGGTATAAACCAAGAGAAGCTGTTTTTAAAAAATTAGAAATGTGCAAGACTCCTATGTCCAAAATAGTCTCTCTATATTGAAATTGTTCATTTGCATGCCTGCAATTTTCTAAGGGTTGCTTGAAGGCTCCTTTTAAAGAACTTTGCCAGCTAATCAGTTTGGGGGGTTTTATTCCCTGCTATGGATTATAGAAAAGCAGGTATAAACCATCACTGAAGAATCAAAGGCTGTAGCACCAAGCCAGGATTTATATGAACGACATAATTCCCTCTAGTTTCTCAAGTGGATGTGAAAATATCACAAGTCGTTCTGTGTTTTCAGCAGTGGAGGAATAATTTAACCAAAGCACTGTGAGTAGCCCAGTTCATTAGCTGGTTAAAATGTTAAAGAAAAGGAGTAAAGAATTTGCCCTTAAAAACAAAAAAGTTACCCTGATTCTGTCTTTATAAATTGCTCCTTAGTTCCAACCCAATAGAATAACAGGGAAGAGAATGAAAAAAAGATTATTGTTTGCTCCCCATTATGTCTCACTCCAGGCTCCATATTTACTTTAAGAAAATTTCATGTTTTATAACTCTACTCTGAGTCAACATCTGCACAATCTCACTTGTGCTGTGTTTTCCCAAGTCAGATGCTGCCATAGGCCTTTTAGGAGGCCAGTATCCTCATGCAGCAAGGTGGCAAGGTTTTTTGGGGTTAGGGGAGGGAGGTGGGGTAGCTTATGATGGTTGCTGTGTGTGCATAGAGCAAGAACTGCTCTTTGAAGCACAGCCCTCCTTTTCAAGTGAAAGGCAATCTTTGAAAAAAGTATCTGTGGTAGGTAGTCTTCTCATAACAGTAGGATATTATTTCCATAGCATTTGGGACTCTGTTCATTCCTGTGACATCTCCTCCATTCAGCAGGCTCCATCCCTTGCTTGGATAACAAAAAGGTGACTGCAGGTCCAGGCCTCATTATAACAAGACTCCAGGGGGTGGGAAAAGAGCTCTTCTTCAGTCTGCAGTAATTGTATCAGCTGTAAAAACTATGCACGGGCCCTTTTTCATCAAAGATCACATTATGATGAAGAGGCATCTTTCTTCATTGTAGATTTATTTCCAATGCTAGAAGAAAAGATTTCCTGGTGTTGTTACCTTGAGGGGGACCACTGCCACTAATAACAAGTCAGGCCAGCCTGGATTCTAAATGTTAATAGACTGATGAAGGGCCTGAGAAGGGGGAGTCATTCTGGGCTGGGGAATTGGGCTGGCAGAGGCCCATGGTGCTGCGTTGACTCATGCCTGAATCACAGCCAGCCTGGCAGGATGTTGTTTTGGGGAAGTTCGCAGGCCTGTCAAAAACCTGCTGTTGCCATTGACTGATATTATGCAAGATTCCAAATGATCTTTATTTATATTCTCCTTTTGGGTTTGTTGTGTGTTCTTTTTTTCCTCCCCTTCCCGCACCGCACAGACACTAGAGCTTCAAGTGACCACAAAGAAAAGTAAAAATTAAAAGATAGGCAAGTGCTCATTAAAAATAAAAGGCATTTTGCCCCCAAGTTCCCATCAGCCCTCAGGTCAGAACAATGCTAAGCAATTTGCTGTCATTCATTAAACTCCTCTCTTCACTCCCTCAGATGAATGCAGTTGGGAGACAGGACTATGGAGTGAGGCAGAAGCCCATCTAAAATTCCAGCGATGACAAAGTGCAGCATGCAGTTACGTCCAAGCTTATTCTTTTACACACTTGCAGAATCTCTTCCCAACTTGCTGGCCTAACACTCTCTCACATTATACAAGGTATTGAAGTTGGCCTCTGACAGATGATGGGAGTGGGGGTAGGGGTGGGGGTGACTGTGCAACTCTTAGAAGATCTAAAGAGACTTGAGTTTCTTAATCTGAGCTTCTCCCACTCCCAGAGTCTGTGGGAGTTTGACTGTAGAGCTGAGGAAATTCTCCCAACTGTATCATGTAGCACTGATCAGTTCCTCTGCAGTAACTTGGTAGGCAGAAAGAGAGTGTGAGTGAATTCATTTATGTGCCTAATTTAAGACACAATTGAGAGGCACAGTGTTCTAATAGATGGCGTTCTGGCTGAGAAGTTAAGAAACCCGAGTTCCATTCTTAGCTCAGATGATGGCTCAGCACAGTGAAATGGGGACTGGCACTTTTCAGAAGAATTTCAACTCTACAGACAGTCAATTCAGGACAAAATTATATATAAATACAACCATGATCCCCATTATCTGGACCTTTCATTGTTCTGACAAAGCCCAAATTTTGTTCTCCCTAAATTCTTAGAAAAGTCCTAATAAAAATGTTCTTTGAGTTGAGCCTCAAGGGGAAAAAGAATTGTTTATTATTCACTGTGCTGGGGAAGCTTTCTTTGGAACGTTGTTCAAAGCAGGCCTGTGGTGCGGGGGATGGGCACTCCCTACTATCCCCTTCACACACACTGGTCGTGGAGAGACAAAGTTCTTTCAAGTCCTGCCTAGGGCACTGGACACAGCTGCATCACTGCCTTGCTGGAAAAATGACCTTGACCATTAGCTTGAGTGCTTGGTGACTGTTTCCATATGAATTGCACAGTCTGGGAAGATTTTAGGTTAGAAGATAAAACAATCAAGGAAACAGCTTCACTAACCTTCCATCCACAGCAAAGGACTCACTAGCTAAAGTTTACTCTTTCTCAGGCCACAATAATTACATAAAAATAGGTCTCAAGTATGCTTATAACAAAATTGTTACCAACCCCCCTCCCCCCATAATGATTATTTAACGAATTAACACAGTGCTCTGCTAAATAATACTGTAATACAATGCTCCACTCAAAGTAGTCATTGTCCCTCTGGCACTAAGAACATTTTTCATTCTTTTTTCTTCATGCATTTTAATTCTTCAACTCTCAATAAATTTGTATTTGTATCCCATTTGACTTAATCAATGATAAATATCTTTATTATATTTTATTGATTAAATCATTTAGTAAATATTTATCACTGCCAACAATGAATCATGCACCTTTGTGGGTATTTGGGATACAAAGATCAATTTCCATTTCTCACCTTAAGGAGCTGCCAGTCTAGAGGGAAAAACAGACCAATCAGGACAGGACTGGGTGACAGGAGCAGGTTCACTGGGGTGCAAAAGTAGGTTGGCGAAAGGATTTAGGAGAGGGGAGGTAATAAATAGGCATATTTTAGGTGGAGAAATGGGGTGTGTTTTCTGAGCAAATTCAAAGCACAGAACACCATAAAATGTTTAGAGAATCTCAGTTGTAGGAACCAAGGCAGGATGGGGAGCCAGGTGAGGGGAGAAACAGGACTTGAGAAGTAGGCAGAGGTTAGGTCTTGCAGTGCTGCCCATGCTCTTCTAGACTTTACCGTGTAGGCAATGGGAAATCATGGAAGTATTTTATTTGGGGAAGGATGTTATTCAATAGAAAAGGATCACTCTGGTACCTGACTAGAGATTGGGTTAGAGAAAGTTTTAATGAATATTTACTCTCCTTCTGTAAAACACTGCTCCCCATGCCCATTAGGTAGGGTTTGTGTAGGATAACTTGATTCCATGCCTGGCTCAGTCAAGCATACAACCTGGTGAAGGACAAGGGGAACTGATCGTGGGACTGTGCTGAAGCCACTAAGGAAGAGGCTGTCTCTTTCAACTGAGATTGCTGGAACAGCAAGCCTGAAACTGAGTTGCCAGCAGGATTCACATTGGGAGAGCCTGCCTAAGATGAAGCCACACAGAGGAAAGTAGAGAATGAGTCAGCGCTCTAATGATATTATTTTAGACTCTGGATTGAGCTGTCTCTGAATCTTCTGACTTCTAAGTTATAAGAGCCTATTAAGTTCAGTTCTCTGTCACTTGCTACCAAAACTTCCTAAGTGATGCAGTGAGGCAAGGAGATCAGTTAGAAGACTAATGAAATAGTCCAGGTGAGAGATGAGAAGAGGCTGAACTGAGGCAAGAGCAGCAGGAATGAAAAATTAGGAAAAAGTGTGAAAGGAACTAAGGAGCAGAGACCCAAGATTTAGTGACTGATTAAATGTGAGGGTGAGGATAGTAAGGTATATAAGACAGTCTCCAGGTTTTTAACTTGACCACAGTTGCAGTGCCATTCACAATGCAGGAGATATTTGAGATAATAAGATCTGAGGGAGAAAAGAAAGGGTTTGATTTTGGATGTGATGAATTAGGCACTCTGGGAGATCCAGATGGAGATGTACAGAGTTGGATAACGATTCTGGAAGTCCAAAGAGAAGTTTGGGTAAGTTTGAGATCTGAAATATTAAATTCCTAGATTCCTAGAACTTACGAGAACTATTAGAAACTCAAAGATCACTAGGTGGAAAAAAAGGAATGCATATAAATAACAATAGCAGCAAAAAAAGCTTCTTCTCAAAAAGGGAACAATTGACAGTAGTCTTCCCTTATCTGTGGGGGATATATTCCAAGACCCACAGTGAATACCTAAATCATGGATGGTATGAGACCCCATGCATACTGTTTCTTTCTATACACATACTAATGTCCCTTTGGCATATCTAAATTGCCAGCATCACTTTTCTAATGCTTGGGTCTTTATTAATTATAATAAAGGTTACTTGGACACAAGTACTGTGATATCTTGCCAGCACATCTGATAAGTAAGTGACTAGTGGGCTGGCAGCTTATTTTGCATGGATATCCAGAACAAATAAATCATTCACTTCCAGAGCAGGACTAAGTGAGATTTCATCATGCTACTCAGAACAGCATGCAATTTAAAACTTATGAATTGTTTATTTCTGGAATTTTTCATTTAATATTTTTGGACTGTGGTTGGTTGTGGGTAACTGAAACCAGAGAAAGCAAAACTGCAGATGAGAGGGGACTGCTGCACATTTTTGGCATGATAATTTTTGTTTGTACAGAACTGTTTAAGATGTTGCTGAGTTTTTAACATCTCCTGAAGTCATAAACCAAATCTTAGAGCATCTCCCATTCTTCCATCAGTTGGAAACATCTCTATATTGTTCTGAACAACCCCTTGGAGAGGTGGAGTCGTCCCCTAGATCCCATGTGAATTTCTCTGACTAGTGTCTGTATATGTATGTTATCATGTGAGTAGTTCTCTATCACTGTAGCATTCACACAAATAGAGATGGACTAGATTTTCAGTAAGTACAGTTTCAAAGCCACACAATGAACCTAACTCTGAAGAGGATGGAATGTTTCCCCACTGTGTCATCCTGCCTGTTTTGCTCTTCTCAGAACTTTGATCTTCTCAAACCATTTAGGTTTTTATCTCTAGCCACTCTCCTCCCTGTACCACCTGAAATGCATTTTAAAATGCATTTTAAAATGCAAAAATAACTATACATATAAACGTGCATGACAATGTATTACAACATGCATCTGACTTAGTGTCTGTAGGTGAGCATCCATATATCATTTACTTGACACCATTTCTAAATTTGGAGAAAGGTGTAATATCATTCAAAGCAACCAATATGGCAGCATGCTTTAAAAATAAGATTCTAGTAATATGAAAGTCACTTTTTAACATTTATTCCTCTGCAAATGAGCAGGTTTCCATGTGGTAATGTACTCATGTTTTAGAGTGACATGTAACATGGGGTATTATAAGAACCTCTGATGATGAGGAATACATGAAAGATACTATTGAAGGGTGCTCTGATTAGCTCCTTGATTCAAAGACTAATAGGTATCTCTCAAACAAATTTGAGAGCCTTCATTTTTAAATAAGCTCTTTACTTTGCACAGTCATGAGTTAACTTATATGTAAACATAGCAATTTGATGAATTAAATAAAATGCATTGAATGCATGCCACTTCATACATTTGCTCTTGAAATAAGGGTCTCAAGGAAAGTGTTATTTTTATCTTTTAAAGCAGAAGCTGCAGGAGGCTAACTTTTCCTCACATTTCCACTGGGATAAGAGAGAGCGGAAAAAAGGTGAAAGAGAGAAGAAAGAGGAAAAGTAGCAGGGTGATAGAATCCTGCTAGTACAGACTGCAGCTCTGGGTTAATAATGGGGGAAGTGCCATTGTCTTTCAGGCTAAAGGATAGTTTTCAGGCCCAGAGGCTGTGCAAAATAAGGAACATGAAGACATAAACCCTGACCAACATGCTTATGAACAAGAATTACCTGACCATTTCATGGCATCTTCACTTAATTATCAAATAGAGTCACCTTTGTGTTTAGGTTAGGCTTCCCAAGTCATTACCACTACAATAAAGGCAATGGATGGCAACAAAACAAACGAGAAAACATCTTCCTTCCACCATATTTGGTAATGTGTATCCTGTAATGTGGTGTACAGAGTAGAGCCTAATCCACTCTCCTCGGGGTATAAAAAGGAATCAAGGAAGAGCCAGAGCGTTGCTTCTGGTCCTTGGTTTCCAGGTAGGAGCTCACCTAGCACAGAGGCATTTATCAGAAAAGAGAACAGTTTATAATTAAGCAGCTGAGAGATGGAGCAGCAGAGAGATTTGGCAACTTTTTTGAGTCTTACACCTACCTACTAACACATGAAAGAAGGCAAAAAGGAGGTAGGTGTCACAAAATGTTTTCAGCAATTTTCTTCAAAGAATTGCCCTTGCTCTTTCTTCAGCAGTGTCATCTTTAAAGTCCCAGGATACACTGTTTGTCCAGCGCTGAGCAAAATCTTATTCAGAATTAGTTGCTGCATGGCAATGCCCTCAACCAGGAAAGCCTTCTAAATACTGACATGGCCAAGAATATTATAAAATGTGCTGCATAACTATAAAAGTGGAATCAACATTGCTCCATGGTATCACTTGAACTAAAGACAATTCTATACCTCTTAGTGTGCCAGTGCAAACTGGATTTCTAAATCTCATTTTAGTTATAAACTAATTAATAAAAATTAATAATATAAGCAATGTTATTAGTATTATCAGTAATATTCCTGACAATAGTATTATCTGGAATACATATTGTAAACCTCTTTTTTGTACTTTAACTGTAGGGATAATTCTTCCCATTTTTTTTTTCTTGTTGAGAACACTCCATAGTCAAAATTGAGGGGTTTGCCTGAGATTAACCAACTAGGAAGTAGCAAAGCAAGCATTAAGGCTAACCTCACAGACTGCATTTTTCATGCTACAATACTTCCCTATGCTAGTGGTTCTCAAACTTTAGCCTGTAATATCAAAATTACCTAGAGGATGTGTCAAAACACAGATTACTAGACTCCACTCCAAAGCTTCTTTCTCAGTAGGTTAAGATCGAGGCCCTCAAATTTGCATTTTTAACAAGTGCTCCATGATCCTGATGCTTCTGTCTAGAGACCGCACTGCACTTAGAGTGCTACTCACCTATTATCCATGTTTTGGGATTTTTTTTATTTTTTTGTCATCCTTTGTTTCTCTGAAAGTTGGCTACCCTTGTATCCATAAAACAAAAATACTAATTTTTGGCAGTTTTTTCTCTGATGTAGTCTGGAGACATAAATAAAATATAGGTTTACACTACAGATGGAAATGTGTTTGGTAACAAAGAGTTACCAAAAAATTAATGTCCCTGATGTTTAATAAGCACATAGATTATGAAAGGCAATTAGATATGAATCCCAATAAAGTTAGTTACTCCTTCAAAATAAGTCTCTGGGAGAACAGATGCTTATTTACAAGATAATGTTATTGAATATCCTTATGATAGTAAATCTTTATTCTTTATTTGTTTATTTTTTTTGAAAAATTTTTTTCAAAGATTTTATTCATTATTGTTAGAGAGAAGGGCAGGGAAGGCAGAAGAAAGAGAGAGATACATCAATGTATGGTTGCCTTTCACCTGCCTCCAGCTGGGGACCTGGCTGGAGACCTGGCTTGCAACCTGGTTATGTGCCCTGACTGGGAATTCAACCAGGTAAATCTTTATCCTTTGAGGAAAAAAAGCATCAAAACCAAAAGCACTTGAAATCTAATAGGTAGGTACACAATTAAAATAGAATATATCATTTTGAAATTAAAAAAAAAACGTATTTTCTATATGCCTTTTAGACAGCCATGAATAAAATTTTGAAGGAAGAGGTTCTAATATTCATTAAGTCATGGCAGATTTTCTGTGAAATTGCTTTGTGTATATGGAAAGATTTTGGACTAAACAACTGTAAGTTTCCTGAAATACAATTCAATAGCAAGCTGGATCCAAAGGCCTTGTTTCTTATGCCTTTCTGTGGTCAATTGCAGGATCCACAAACCCCATAGAAAACTAACTTCATGGAATAGTTTAAGTATTTATTCAAGACTAACATGTTTATGGAAACTTAAACAAATCATAAATGTGCAGCTTAATGCATTTTCTTTTTTTAAAGCTTTTTAATTTTTATTTTGTTTTATTTTTTATTGTATTTTTGCCATTAGCATTTAGTCCCCTTATATTTCTCTCCCCACTGCAATCACCACACTACTGTCCATGTCTCCCCTTTCCTTTTTGCATTTTCAAAATAAACACATCCAGGTACTAACCATTAGGTCAAGGAAAAGAGCATTACCAGCATCCCAGAAGTCTCCACTCTTGTCCACTGCCAGTCACAACTTTCTCCCACCTGGTATTGTTTATCTTTGAACTGTCAGTACTCTTTTTGTGTCTGGCTTATACCACTCAATAATATACTTAAGAAATTTATTCAGCCCTGACCGATGCCACTCAGTCGGTTGCATGTTGTCCCTCAAAGTGAATGGTCACTGGTTTGATTCCAGGTCAGTGCACATGCCTGGGAAGTGTATTTGGTCCCAGCTCAGGATAAGTACAAGAGACAACTGATGGATGTTTCTCACCCTTTCTTTCTCTTTTCCTTCCCCTCCCTCTAAAAATAAACAAGATCTTTTTTTAATATAAAAATTAATTCATACCTTTTATGTATAATAGTGGTTCACTCTCATTGCATTATAGTTTCCATTACCACTATTTATTTATTCTTTCTGCTAGTAACGGGTATTGAGTTATTTCCAGTTTGGGGATATTACAAATAGCACTTCCATGATATCCTGGTTTATGTCTTTTGGTGCCCATCCCACACAAATCTCACCCAAGAACAAAGTTGTTAGGTCACCAACCATATATATGTTCAACTTGAGTTTTCAAAAAAGCTATGTCCACATAGCTCCTTTCAGCAGCGCCTTGCATATCTTTACCTGCATGTGGCATTGTCTGCACGTTTTTAAGTTTTCCATACCAGCAGGTTCATGGTGGTATCTTACAGTTTTCATATGTATTGCCCTGTTAACCAAGGACTAAGTACCTTTCTTGTGTTTATTGATATTCTTGAATACTTGCCATTGTGAAGGGCCTCTAAAGTCCTTTGCCCATTTTTCTACTGGTTTAGATAACTTTTTCTTATTTACCTTTAGGAATTTCTAAATATATTTGAATATGAGCCATTTGTCAGATATGTTTGGAAAATATCTCTCTTGTGCTTGCCTTTTCACTCTCTTAATGGTTAATTTTAATAATTAGAAGTTCTTAATTTTAATATAGTCCAATTTATTGCTCTTTTCCTTTATTATTGGTGATTTGTGCATCCTAAGACATATTTGCCTATCCTGATGACCGGAAGATAATTTGTAGTTTACTTTAAGAAGCATTAATATTTTACTTTTTATATTTCAATCAACAATACTTTTGGAATTAATTTTTGCCCACTGTGTGAGATAAGAGTGAGTATTTGATTTTTTCTTCATTGTGGATAACCAATTGGCTCAGCCATTTATTGAAAAAGATCATTTTTCTCTTTCCTTTATGCACTGCAATGTCAGTTTCTGTGAACACATGTGCATGTGTTTCTTTTGGAGCTTTTCAATTCATCTGTGCTACTACCCTTTTGCAAGCACTATTTTGTCATAATTCTTCTGGCTTTATAAGTTTTGCCATCCACAAATGTAAGTTCTTCAGCTTTTTTTTTTTTCAGTGTTGCCATTGCCTACTTTGTATCTGCGGATAAACTAAGAATTGCATGTCAGTTTTGACAAAAAATTTACCCTGTATGATTTGAATTGTGATTGTAATAAATCTATAGATACATGAAATAGAGGGAAAAACATATATTGTAACCATATTAAATCCTGCAATTCATGAATATGTTATATTCCTGTGTTTATTTTGGTATTCTTTAATGTCTCTTAATAAATAGTTTGTAATTTTCTTTATGGAAACTATACAGTTTTGTTGTACATCTTTTGGTCAATTTATTTGCAAGAATTCATTATTTTTAAGACTATTATAAATAGTATTATCACTTAATTTTTATTTTCTTGATTTTAATATGCTGCTATATAGAAATGGAATGATTTTTTGTACATTGATCTTGAATCTGGCAACATTAATAAATTTATGAGTTCTAATAATTGGTCTACAGATTATTTCAGAATTTCTGCATACTTAATTATGTTATTTAAATAATTTTATTTCTTCATATTTTTCCCTTGACTTGTTGTATTTGATAGGACTCCAAGTATAATACTGAGTAGAAAAAATGATAACAGTCACCCTTATCTCATTTAAGAACTCAAAAGAAAGATGTAAATATTTCACCATGATATCTGTTTACTACAGAAATTTTTAAATTTAATTCTATTGTTGTTTTATTACACCCATCCCCTTTTTTCCTTCTCTCTGTCCCCTTCCCCACCCACCCACTCCCCCAAAAGTCAATCCCACTTGTTATCCATGTCCATGGTTCTTCCATACTAGTTCCTTGACTAAACTGCTCCCCTTCTTTGCCTCCTCCTCCCACTTCCACCCTCCACCATCCCCTTAGCCCACTGGAGATCTATTCATTGTATTCATATATCTGGTTCTGTTTTGCTTATTTGTTTGCTTTTTTCATTATTGTCCTGAAATGGGTGAGATCATATGGTATTTGTCTTTCATTGACTGGCTTATTTCACTAAGCATAATACTTTCTAGTTCCATCCATGTTGTTGCAAAGGGTAGGAGTTCCTTCTTTCTTTCTGCTGTGTAGTATTCCATTGTGTAAATGTACCAAAGTTTTTTGATCCAATTATCCACTGATGGGCACTTGGGCTGTTTCCAGCACTTGGCTATTGTAAATAGCGCTGCTATGAACAAAGGGGTACGTAGGTTCTTTTGAATTGGTGTTTCAGGGTTCTTCGGGTATAGCCCTAGTAGTGGAATTGCTGGATCAAAAGGCAGTTCCATTTTTAGTTTTTTAAGGAAACTCCATATTGTTTTCTATAGTGGCTGCACCAGCCTGCATTTCCACTAACAGTGTACCAGGGTTCCCTTTGCCCCACATCCTCACCAAACTTGTTTGTTGATTTGTTGATGATTGTCATTCTGACAGGTGTGAGATGGTATCTTATTGTGGTTTTAATTCTTAAATGAAACTAAAGACATTTATTTCCATTCCAGATTTTCCAAGAGCATATTATTATTATCATTATTAAATGCTAATGTTATCAAATGTTTGTTCGTATTTTTTGAAGAAATAAAATGATTTTTCTCCCATTTGATTGCTCTTAATTACATTGATTAATGTTCAATGTTAATTCAATCTTATATTCATAAAATAAACCCAAATTGGTCAATATTTTTACCTTTTTAATTGATAGATGGATAAAAATTGATACTATTTTGCTTTGTACTTTTGTATCTAGGTTTATGAAAAAAACTGACCAACATTTTTAAATAAGTTGAAATATGTGTTCTCTTTCTCTATTCCCTGAAAGAGTTGTGTAAGACTGAAGTTACTTTCTCCTTAAATGTTTGGAAGAATCCACAAGTAAAATCTTTATGGACTGGAGTGTTTTTTATTGGTAAGTTTTTAAGTCTAGATTAATTAATTTAATATGCATGGGACTATCCAGATATTTGGGTATGGTATGTGACTTTAGGAACTTGGCAATTACTTCTGAATTTTCAAAATGATTGACATAAAATTGTAAGGTTTGTAACAGTATCTCCTTTTCATTCCTTATATTTGTTATTTATTCCTATTCTCTTTTTTTCTTGATTAGAAGTTATCAATTACATCTGCAGGGTTAAATAGCAAAGTTTACAGAACACCATGAAGTGTCTTATGGACAAGTTTCTAAAACGTTATTACATTTTCGTTTCAGTAACTGTAATATAAAATGGTGATTATTTATCTATTTTAAAAATCTCAAATTCACATTTATTATCTCAGTAAGTTAAGCTTTCTGCTCAATCGAATGTGAAATATCTCACAGTTGACAAATTTTAGTAATATTTTTATGTCAATTCATCGAGGAAAATAACTCAATGCAAGAGTTAGATGATTATTACATATTCTTCTACTTCAGTAATTTCCAATCTTTCCTTTACCATTTACTTCTTTGTATTATCTTTGGATTTAATTTGCTATTATTTTTCTACTTTCTGAGCTGGCTACTTAATATTGATTTTAAGGCATACCTTCTTTAATTTTATATGGGCCAATAAGTTTGCTTTCAAGTATAAAACAAGCTTAGTTTTATACTGCAAATTTTGATATGTCATATTTTATTATTAATTTCAGAATATTTTCTCATTTCCATTGTTTTTGTGGGGGAAATCCATGGATTGTATAGAGATACACTGCTTACTTTCAAAACTTTGGGGATTTTCTATTTGTTTTATTGTTGATTTTGTTTTTATTTATTTCTAGCTTAATTACACTGTGGTCAGTAGGCATCCAGTTTACTTTCTCAGTCTTTTTAAACTGTTACATCTTGCCATATGCCTCAGAATATAGTCAGTTGTTTTATTAAAACTACTTTAGAAGACCATGGTTCTGTCATATGACTGTGTTCTGTATATTTCAAGTGTATATATCACTTCTGTATATATCAAATTTGTAATCATGAACTTCAAATGTTTTATATTTTTATTTCTTCTGATTTTTCATTTGTTATAAAGAAATGGTGTTATTATGCTTTTGTCAGCATTTTCCATCCTTTTTTTTTTCTCCATCTGCTTTAGTCCTTTCTTCTAATTCATTTATTTTCTCAACTATGTCCATCTGAAACTGAGTGCTTAATTATAGTTATTGTAGCTTTTCACTCTTAAAATTCTATTTTATCCCCCTTTTTAATAGACTCTAATTGTCTGGTGAAATTTTCCATCTCATAATCTGTTTTCTTTGACATATCAGCCACAATTATTGAGAGAAAGATGTATGACTGATAAATTTAATAGCTTAGACACCCATAAGTTTATTATTTATTGTTTATTTCTCCCTTTGTCCCATTTCTTTGTATGAGTGGTAATTTGTCATTAAATGCCAAAAGTTTCAATTGAGGTATTATAGACACACAGTATTATCTTTCTCCACAGTGCATTCATACTACCCTTTGTTAGGGAGTGAGCTTGTCACTTTTGCATTCTTTCAAGGCTTAGTCTACCTTAGCACTTATGGTGTAGTCAATTGAGAACCTAGGGTATTGACTAGTAGTAGTTCTTGGGCTTCAGTTTTCATTTCCTTAGCACAATGAAACTGCTTAAAAAAAAAAAAAAGTTTTTTTGTTCTGCTTATCTGCTTTCTGTTCATCTTCATAGCCTCTGGCTATGACCAGTTCAGGAATTGGGAAATGCCTTAAGGAAAATACTGGAACCAAATGTGAACTTACTTTTCTGTACTTCCTTTCTCTCTGCAATCTTGGCCTTTCAAGACCTGGCTGCTTGGGCAGAACAAACTCCATTTGTCATTCCAGCTCTGAGATTGCCTATGGCTCTACTTAGCAACTCGGACTCTTTCTCTAGTCCAAGATTTAAAAATTGCCTCAGGAGAAAAGCAGCATGTAGAACATTCAGTTCACCACAGTAAACTCATCTCTCCTAGATCTTGGTCCTTTAATTCTTGGCTGCCTCAGCAGCCCTTAGTCCTTTTAAAAAACTGTTCTTGCTTTTTTTCTCTGGCTTTTCTGGTTGTCGTTAATGAAACCATCAGTCTTTTATAAGCCACACCAGTATAACCCAAAACAAAAGTCCTCAGTTTCACTAACCTTTTTAGTTATATAGCACCCACCCTCCTTCTTATGTCAACTCCAATACTCTGTAGATATCTATAGTACATAATAATGCTCTGTTGAACTCTTCTGACACTGATGTTACCCTAAATTTGTTATGAAATAACTCTTACAAAATAAATATCATAAACTTTAAGACAGCAGCTTGCTGAAGGAGGTGAGATTTCCTATGGAGCAACCATATAAGTGTGTCTTCAGCATCTACTATAGTGTTTGAACCAAGGACAGACACTACAACCCTATTCAATGACTAAGCACATCAAGGATACCAGATCCTGGTCGTTTCTACCCAACATGGGATCCTTCTATAAGGAATCTTCTACTGGCCTAGATTCTCAGTATAGTACCCACACCTTAGGTTCTTATGGAAACTTTTTTCTCCCTGCCCCCTCTCCTTTCACTGATGTCCAACCTACATTGCAATCTGCAGGCTTTCCCTGTCTACCCCTGCTCCCTCTTCCTTATCCCTTACGGTGTACTCCGCAAAAAGTTTTGTATGTCTGACCCTATTTTGGTGTCTGCTTCCCTGAAAACTTGAAATGACACACACTCACATAGATCCCATTCTTCTAGATATGTCTCCTTCATTTACTCATGATTGCTAAAGATGTAGAAATGTTTTTGGTTGAGTTTTCTCACCAGTTTCTGTTGGGTGTAATGTGGTAAGATTTACCTAATTTTCCTTGAAAACTCAACAGAGAACACTTCTCAAAAATTAACATCTCTTAACTACATAGTTTGTTGTACTTTTGTTGTTGTTGCTGCTGTCGTTGGGAATAAACATATTCATTAATTATTTTTTCCTTTATTCTTTCATTAAAAAAGAAAATCTTATTGCACATTTAACACTTGCAAGACACTTTGTTATATTTTCTTCTCATAAAAATAACTAAGTCCTAAAAGCACAAAACAAAACTTACCATCCATCAGGTCATGTTCAACCTCTTTTTGGGGTCTCTCATCATCAGGCATAGGCTCCTCCATTCTTTTCCAGCCATGTTACAGCCTTTGGCATCCTGAGATTTCGATTGGTGAATAGGCTGTCTGTTTACTATTTATGGCCCAACTATAGTCATGTTTCAGAACAAACACCTAATGCACTTTTGGTTAAGCTATGTGAGTGCACCTAGAAGTTTAGTATCTAGCCAGTTCTGTGTTCCTCTCCTCTTTTGGATCCAATGTACATTGCATAGTCAGAGCAGTAGGGGCAGGTGGCTAAAAAGGAGATTATAAGAAAACTGCACTAACAGAAAATCTAAAGGAGGAAAAAAACAACCTTGCCAAGAAGCAGTACTTAAAGATAAGAAGGCATCAGGCAACTATCACAAGCCAATCATTTCCCAAGGACTGGCATTTCCCCTGGAGTTATGGTTAGAAAGAAGGCCCCCAGTGGCCTAAGGGAAATGACTTCCTGGCTTCCTTCCAGTATCCATGCTAAATTGACTCTTATTTCAGAAAACGCTTTTCTCAGTTACTCACTTAACTATGGAAATCAGGCTGAACAGTTTCATTATCATTATGTGGCAGGAAAGAGAAGTAGGTCTTTGATTAAAATGGCTGCCCTAAGGTAGTCATAGTCATGAGCACTAATGGGTCAGTGACAGAGTGGGAAAAGTAAATGGTATGATTCTAACACATTGTATTCCTAGGCTTGCCAATTCCTCACTGCTGAATTATTTTAAAGAAGAAGCTAGGTCTTGACGAGTAGAGTAAGATGACCTTTACACAGTTCCTAGTACTAGGGTTCCAGTTTTGATTGGCTTACACAGATCGGTAATTTCCTGCCTTCTTGACAAAGAGCCCACACTAAAGTCTACTAAATTGTATGAGAAAGTGTGTAATAAAATGCAACTACAATAAACTGCAACAGTAAGATAAAAATATAACTGATAAACTGAAGGATCTCAAGATAAGGAATTGAAATACCACAAGGAAATGGGGATTGCAGAAGAGCTATGCATTCAGAAGACAAGCACAATTGAAATTTCACCAATTTATTTTCTCTGTCCTAAAAGAACAACAAATCAGAAAAACTCAAGCCACCAAAGATGAGATGATACTGAAGCAACTTTGCAGTCTTAATTATAATGAATTCTTTCCTTTTGGCTTTATATTCCTCCATATATGAGTCGATGCTTCATTTTTCTTTAAATTCAGTAGGAAGTTTATGGTTAAGCTAGATAAGAAAAATGTGCCGTATTTGTCTGCTCTAGTTTGCCACTCATGCTGCCATTATTGCAGAAAGTGTATGTATGTCAGGAACTATTTCTGAGCAAATTGTGAGGTAATCCTGTGTAACGCCCTTTTATCATCCCTTTTGGAGCTCCTCCTGGTGAAATACCCAGATGTACCCTCCCTAGGGGACCAGTTCTGTGTACTCTCCTCTGCCTATCTTCCTTGACCTGCTGAGGTGTTAATTCTACCAAGCTGTCAGAACAGAGCATGATATTTTGGCCTTCAAACCTTGGCTCAACTCTCTCCCTTCCTAGAATTCCCTCCCTATCTTCCTCCATCTGTTTAATTTCTGTCTTTTCTTTCTTTTTTTAAAACATGTATCAGTACTTTGTATTGCCAAAGACATTCTATTATATAGCTATAGCACATTTATTTTATTTATCCATTCATTAGTTGGTAAAATTTGGGATGTTTCCACATTTTTATAATTAATTTATTGTTGTTGTATTACAATTGTTTCATTTTCCTCCCATTACTCTCCCAGCTACTGACCAGGACTGTCTTGATTATAGGTAATTAAAATCATATTCAAACTGCTAGGTCAAAAGGACATTTCTTAAACTTAGATAGCCAAGCCATAAGCAGGAGAAAATTAGAACCTAGGAGGCTACAGCACATCTGGAATCAGGCTCCCAAATGTAAAGACCTGGTATCTCCATTTTTTATCTCTGATACTTTTAGGATTTCAGCTTCATTCTGTTCCTAGCATTGCCAATAGAGAATGACTGCTCCTTTTACTTAGGTCAAATTTTAAAATGTTGTGGAAGGATCCTGGGTGATCTAAATCAAGCTCACTCACTCATATTTATATGCATGGGAGCAGGTCAGTATGTTTCCAGCCCTTATTAGAGCTACATGGATAGAGAAGATGAGAAAAAGAATTTCCCTAAAAGAACTTCCTAAAGAGATGAGTCTTCTTCCAGAAGAAGAAAAATGTGATAGATAGACCAAAAATATGAGCATGTTCCTATATTTCAGTTTGAACAGAACTTCTTGTGTTCAAAGTAGTGCCTTCATATACTTGGGTAAGTCACTTTGACTTTCTTGGCTTCAGTTTCTTTGTTTATAAAATTAGAAAGTTGAGTTGAATTTTTTAAGAACCTCATAAGCTTTACAATTTTACAGCTATGTGTTTCTAAGTGAAGTATCTTATATTATTCTTTCCCTTCTTTGAATTTCAGTATTGCTAATGTAATTTTTATGACCTACAAAAGAAAAATGTCTGTGTTGGACTTAATAATTAGCCTATGTTGACTATTTAGAGTGTTGTTTTAGGATATCAAATACATATGACTGCTGACAAGGTTCAACAAGTTGATAAGTTACTCAATTAATCTATGGAGTCAATAGAGGTTAAATAAAAACAACTAAGACAAAGCTATCATGAAGAAAAGAAGGAGGGATTAGAAAGAAAGAAAATACTTTTGCAGTCACCAGGTAAGATGGTAATTGAGCTCAGGTATTAAATCTCTCCCTAAATCATCTCTACAGTCAGACTAAAATGACAAGTGGAAGGTAAAGGATAGGAATATGGGTAAAATTTCACCTCTGCTATGGAAAAATGAAACTGGATCATCTATGAAGTACAAACTCCAAAGAATTATAGCTAGATATGTTGCAAGAGGAAATAGATTTTAAAAGATATTAAGATACCTTTATGAGAAGGCAATGCCAAGTTTTAAGAAAGAAGAGATGTTAGAAAAGCTCCCACAAATATAATAGGAGTTTGGCTAAAAGCAAGCACAAAATAAGAGATAGGTAGAAGCCAATTCTTTTGGAACCCATTTCAACAACTTAGGTCAACAAGATTTAGTAGTATTGCCTTCACATGCTATTGAATAAAACTGAAGAAAGCTAATATGGGATATTTCTTATTACAACAAGGTCTTCCCATCAGGTGGCAACTCATAGAAGTAATATATGAGAAGTCATTCTCATCCTGAGTACCTGGAGTGGTGACTGAAACAAAACTGAAAACTAAATGCTATGCACTGGTCCCCATGCACTAGCATCACTAACAGAAAAAGCTGCGTAGAGAAATTTGTCTCTTGAAAATGCAGAGGAAATGAAATTAGAAATGAAAAATATATTTTTTAAAAATCCTTAAAAGATATTGTGGCCAATGAACAAAGGTTATAAAACAGATACAAGTGCTCATGAGAATCCAACAGAAAATAAAAATGAAACAATTACTAAAGATTTAATATGAACAAATTTGAATATAAAGACTGCAAGAATTCCTTGTGTACAAAATCAACGCAAAAGGAATCACATTTAGACATATACTAGTAGATTGAATGAGAGCAAAAAATTATGACTGTTAAGACAAAAGCTATTGATAAGAAAAAAAAATAGTAAGTCCTTTTTTTCAGGTTTTTTCCTATCACTTAAAATAAAGAAAATTTTGTGATACCAAAGGAAAAGCTATGACTGAGAATCTTGTGCCCAAATATAAATAAGAAATATATAAGAAAAACAGACTTTTTAAAAAAGTTTTTCTTTTTAAGATTTCATTTATTATTTTTCAGAGAGAGGGGAAGGGAGAGAGGAAGAGAAGGAGAGAAACACCAATGTATGGTTGCCTTTCACCTGCCTCCGGCTACAGACCTGGCTGGAGACCTGGCTTGCAACCTGGTTATGGGCCCTGGCTGGGGAATCAAATCAGCGACCTTTGGGTTCACAGGCCAGCACCTTATCCACTGTGCCACCAGCCAAGGGCTAAACAGCATTAATATTAATAACAATAATAAAGTAGGCAAAAAATTCTGAAGGTATGACTACCAAAATCAAGATGTATGAATTCAAAAGGTGGGTAAAAGTCAAACAGCATCAAACAATGTACTTAAAATTGCAGTATTTTATGGTATGTAAATTATACATTAATAAATGGCGCTAAATACATATGCTGTGTGTATACATACACATACATATGCACAGAGAATATTATTGACATCTTTATGCAAGTGAACCCAAATATTTAGTTGTAATAGACCCTTTTTGGAAAACAATTTTGCAAATTTGACCAAAAAAGAAATAGATAATATAATATATCTACTAAAGAAATCAAATCTGTAATTAAAAATATTACCCTGAAGCATTTGACAAAATTCAATGCTAATTCAAACTCAAATCTTTCAACAAACTGGGGAAAAAGTTAATGTCTCTAATTTGACTAAAAGTATCTCAAAAATATCCAACTAATAAAATTATATTTAAATGTTTAAAATTGAAAACTGTCTCCCTGAGATCAGACATGAAACAATAATGCCCACAACCAGCACTGCTATTAAAAACATACTAAAAGCCAGACCAGAACAATAAGGCCAGAAAAAGAAGTAAAAGTTTTAGGAATTGAAAAGGAAAATATAAAATCTATAATATTTACATGTTATATAATTTTGTAGATAGAAAATCCACAGTCATCTACAACTGTGTGAATTAACAGTAAATTCAGCAAGATTGCTGGAGCCAGAAGTCAATATACAAAAATTAATTTTATTTTTATAGTTAACATAAAACAATAAGATAATTATATTAAAAGACTGACATTTATAATTGCATCAAATGAAAAACATTAAGTACCTGGTAAGATATTTTACAAAAACTATGCAAGATTTTAATCTAGAAAACTAAAATACTTTATTGAGATAAATTGAAAGCAAACTAAATAAATGGACATATATATAATATTCATTACTTGAAAGATTCTGTATTGTAAAGCTATCTGTTTCTCCAAATTAAATAACATATTTAATCCTAATAAAAATTCCAACCAGGTTTTTCTGTTGTCTTTGTTGTTGTTTCTAATTGACTAAATAATTCTAAACTGTACATTGACTTTTAAAGATAATAAAGGTATTGTCAAAGAACTAGTCTGAAAGACACAAGATATTAGCATTTATTATAATAAATTGTGCTTCATATCCTTGTGCTTCAGTACAGCACAAGGATATGCAAGTGGACCAAAGGTACAGAATAGAGACGGAAAAAGAAGCACACTTAAGCGATTACTTGATTTATAAAAAAAAGTGACATGCATAAGAGGGTCTTTTCAATATAGAGAAAAATAAATGAATCATGACTTCACACCATACTTAAAAATCATTAAATATCAATCCCAAGTAAAAGTTAGATCTAACTGTAAAAGGTAAGAAAATAAAGTCTGCAGAAATAGGCAAAGCTCTTTTTAATGACACCAAATACCATAACAATAAAGAAAATGTTGATAATTATATATCTTAAAATTAATGACTTATGTTCACCCAGAGACACCTCTAAAAGAGTGAAAAGCAAGTCAAGGTATAGAATGTACTGTATATTAATATATAGTACATGTATCTGGGAAATGATTCCCACCCCAAGTATAGAAAATTTTTAATAATTAATTTTTAAAATATGACCCAATAGAAAAATGAGCAAAGTGCTTGAAGAAGAACTTCACAAAAGAAGATATCTAGTCATAAACATGTTTTTAAAAATCCTCTGGCTTGGCCCTGGCTAGTGTGACTCAGTGGATAAGGCTCCAGCCTGTGAACCCAAAGGTGGCTGGTTCGATTCCCCAGCCAGGGCACATAACCAGGTTGCAAACCAGGCCTCCTGCCAGGTCCTTAGCTGAAGGCAGGTGAAATGCAACCATACATTGATGCTTCTTTCCCTTTCTTCCTCCCTCCCTGCCCTTCTCTCTGAAAATAATTAATAAAATCTTTTAAAAAGTTAAAAAATAAAATAAATAAATAAAAAGTCCCTGTCTTTTTAATCTCATGAAAATACAAATGAACACAATGAAATGCTAATTCACACCCAACATAATGGTTAAAATTACCAAGGGTTCACAAATATGTGAAGAGATTGAAAATCTTATACACCACTTCTAAAGGTATAAATTTGGTCATGGCATCCAGTGGAAGGGACCAATGGTTCAGGGGAATGGGTACATGAGAGATCTCAGAGTGCTGCTCTCCTTTCTGCCCTGAATCATGTTTACTCAGATCGGTTCATGTCATGAAAAATTAATCAAATGACACACTTATAATTGATGTACTTTGTTATACACATCAATAAAAATTTCTTAAAATCAGCTCATGAGCTACATTTTAAGGAAAAATTGTGATATGTACGTAAGAAAAAGAATAGTCCAAATGTACTTATTCCTGTTTTTTAGACATACTTAAGGATTACTTTAGAATTAACTTGAATATGTTTTTTTGTTTTCTATTTTCTATTTTTCCACAGTAACTAAGAACCACGTTTTTGCTTTAAAAGAAAACTAAAAGGGTTTTAAATGCATGAAAGCCTCTTCAAGCTTGACCCATCAGATGGTTGGACCAAGAAGGCCGAAGTTAACAGATGGATTCAGAAAAGAAGGTGCTTCTAAAAAAAGTTACTGAACTGAGCAGGAGTGATTTATGAGCAAATAAAAAATGAATCAGACCAGATAAGATTGAAACATTGTACCTCATGTCACACTCAGTGAAAAATAGTAACATCTCATATTTCAGTGGCCCTTTATAGTTTCAATGTACTTTTGTGTCCATTTTCTGGTTTTTGCCTCACAAAATTCTGGAACATAACTGAAGCAATGCCTATTATCATCATTTTATGAATAAGAAGTGAGTGCTAGAGATATAAAATAATATGCCAAAACCTAGAACTTGGTAAGTGATTATTTGAGGGGAAAAAACAGTAACCCAGAAATTCCTTATCCCAGTTAGGTTGTCTTTATGAGAAATAGCAATAGATAGTTTTATATATTCAAAGATACCTAAAATATATCCATCCCTCAAAATTACCCAAACACCACTCTAGACCAAAAAAAGCAGTAATAATTCAAAAGCAATGAATAGTAACTAAGATTTTAGGAATTAAAAAGTAAGCATGTGAAAAGATATGCATCAGCATTAAAACAAAATAAATATATAGAGTTTAATATTAGTAACAGCCCTGGCTGGTAGCACAGTGGATAAGGCACCGGCCTGTGAACCCAAAGGTTGCTGGTTCAATTTCCCAACGAGGGCATATAACCAGGTTGCAAGCCAGGTCTTCAGCCAGGTCTGCAGCTGGAAGCAGGTGAAAAGCAACCATATATTGATGTTTCTCTCCCTCTCTGCCTCTTTCCCTTCCTCTCTCTCTGGAAATAGTAAATAAACTCTCTAAAATATATATTAGTAACAATAATAAATATTAGCAAATCGAATCTAGAAAATAAAATAAATTCTGGTCTTGTGTTTCTAAGTATATAATAGTTTGAGTCCATAGTCATTAAAATTAAAGATATGCTTTAATTAATTATTTTTTAAATTATTTTTTAAACTTTAAAAAATTAACAGCAGAATTTGAAGCAAGATGTCCTCTTTACTATATTCTTTATAGAGTAAAAGATAGAGAAAACAAACAAAAATGCAAAGACACAAGTAAACATAAAACAAGATGACATGAATAAGCACTAATGGTTCGTATAGATCAATGTAAATGACTTAAACTTTAAATTAAAAACAAAAATTGTAAGATTGGATTAGAAAATAAATTCTAACCAAATGGTTTTTACAAAAAAAAAGAAAAAAGAAAAAAGAAAAAAAAACACCCAAAAATGATGGTGAAACTTAGAAAAAATATAATGAGTTCTATCAAGCAAAGACAAAGGAAAATCAAGGGCAAAAATATTAATATCAGAGCCCTGGCTGGTGGCTCAGTGGATAGGCTCTGACCTGTGAACCCTGAGGTTGCTGGTTTAATTCCCAGCCAGGGCACATAACCAGGTTGCAATCTAGGTCTCCAGCCAGGTCCATGGCTGGAGGCAGGTGAAAGGCAACCATACATTGATGCTTCTCTCTCTTTCTTCCTTTCTCCCTGTTCTTCCCTCTGAAAATAATGAATAAAATGTTCAAAAAAAAAAAAAAAAGAAATAAAGAAAGCTTGGCCCTAAAATATATTAATTATATGTGTTGAGGGTTGTCCAGTTTCTCAATAGACCAGTAATCAAAGTAGATTACTAGCCAAAAACATTAAATATGGTAAAAGGGAATTACTTTATAATGATGTAACTCTATCTTGAATATGCAATAATTAAGAAATATATAAGTCCTGGCTGGTAGCACAGTGGACAAAGTGCCGGCCTGCGAACCCAAAGATTGCTGGTTCGATTCCCCAGCCAGGGCACATAGCCAGGTCTCCAGCCAGATCTGTGGCTGGAGGCAGGTGAAAGGCAACCTACATTGATGTTCCTCTGGTTCTCTCCCTCTCTGCCTCTCTCCCTCCCTCTCTTTCTGGAGATAATAAATAAAATATTTTTTTTAAAAGAAAAAGAAATATATAAAATGAAACTCTTTTGAAAAATAAAGATTGTCAGAGAGGTAATTATAACAAAAGGTTTAATATAGCACACTTAGTCTCCAACAGGTTAAAGCATATAATAAGGATATGAAACTTTAAATAAATTTAATACTAACTCTGAATTCATAAATATATAACATTTGTTTCCTACAGAGAATATAACTTTTTATTATTTATGGATCATTTATGAAAATTGAGTAGGAATACAACTTTTGAATTTAAAAAAGTAGTCATTCTGTGATCCACATATGCAGAAAGTTAGGGCAATATGTCATAAGCCCCAAATCCCAAGCGACCTGAACATTTGAAATAAAAACCAACAACAAACAAATCTCTGACCTAAATAAGTGTTGGGTCAATAAGGACATTCAATTAATTAGTAAAGTTGAAAACATTACTTTTTAGAATTTGGGGAGTAGGGACAAGAGCTGCATTTAATATTTTTAAAAATTAAAGACAATTTTCTTTATTTCCTTCATTCTTAAAAAAAAAAAAAAAAAAAAAATCCAGGTCTTTCTGATTATGCTCTTAGCTGATAAGATTTAACCTCTATCATCTTATTGTCCCCATTAAAAGTTGGAAAATGAGACTACATTCTCTCAGGGTATCTGGCCCAGAAACTGACCTGAAAAACCAACTGGCAGCCCGCAGGTGGGCTGTAATGCAGGTGCCGGCGATGACCCTGCAGAGTGCCCATCGACTATTATTGCCCTCCCTCAAAGCACCATCCTCTTTTCCCTGCAGAGCTCTCTTAGCTGACTATAACATCTCAGAGTGACATGTGCCTTTCTAGAAATGCTGCTCTTGGGAGCCATTGTCAGGGTGATGGCAGGTAGGGCAAGAGGTGAGTATTGCCCAGCTAAGGTCGGTTTAACGCTGGGAGGACCAGATTAACCTGAGGAGCATGACTTCAGTGGCTGGCAGTATCCTGCTCTGGCTAGGCGATGGTAATGTATGTGGGGCAGAGAGGAAGGATGGTGCATCCAGCTGGACGGCTCTGATAACTGGGGAAATCAGCTGCAGCTTGTGGCCACCCGTTGACAGATGTAACAGACCTATAATGAAATTCACTAAGTACAATGATAAGCAAGTTTCATCTGCTCCATTTCAAAAGAAGAGGTAAGAAATTTGAATCCAAAGGGCTCTTTTACACTCCAGTGAAGGCAATAATCTCAGTATCAGACAGGGCCAAATTTTCTCCATGCAATTTAGAACGGAGAATGCTTCTGCTTCCAGAATATCTGATATCTGCAAGCTAGCTTAAAGTCTGAAAAACACAAGTCACTGGGTCCCATTTCCATAGTGGTCACAGCAAGTGGGCCCCTTGAATCCAAAAAGCTCCCAGCATCTACCACTGGTTCTCTTCAAGGGACAGCTCAGCATTATTTCCTGGTGTGCCAGAGAAATTTGCAGAGCAGAAAAGTCTTAGCATGTTCCTTAAAATGTGACCTGCCTTGGAAACCTTGGGTCAAAAGTTGGAAACAAAAATAGGGCAGTGGCCCAAACAATATCTTTGGGTATTAAGCAACAAAAACAGATGTTACCATTGGTAAGTAGCATGACATTGTACCTTGGATTTTCCTACCCTTTTTACCCATGATTTTTATTGTTACTTTGTGTTATGAATTGTACTTTTATCTCCCATTAAGATTAGTGTTCTGAGCCATCCACATTATTTTGCTGAGTCCACTGGGACTAAAGGCCTACATTTTTTAGGTGATTGGTTGGAATCAGGATTTTGAGTTTGACCCTGGAGTAGTTTTTCTTCCAAGTAACTGGCTGGTGCGGGAACTAAATGAGGACTCTGAGTCCATGGATTTCTACAGTTGTCTTGACTTGTAATTTTCTTTATTGCTTTTCTCATTATACTTGAAATCCTTTAGAAAGTAGTTTATGACCAATTAAGCTGAAAATTGTAAAATTGTATTACAAGGTAGGGGAACTATGGCTGAATCAAAGTGTTAACATTCTTCATATATTTTCATAAGAGAAAATATATTTGTCATGAAAAAGGATAGAGTTCTTAGAGATGGCCATACTATCTAGCTGTAGCCATATTGACCTCTGTAATTTGCATGTATGAAAAGTGCTGGACTCCTCATATGTACTTGCAAAAGTAACTTTTATTTTTATCTTCCACTGTCACTTTAAACTTGCTTTGTAGACAGTTTTCCTTTCCATTTCCCATGATGATCGTTGGGACAGGCCCTGTTATTTTTCTGTTCACTTATTTTAGCAGCTTTATTTAAGTATAATAAAGTATAAAAAGACCCATTTTGAATGTACAATTCAGCAATATTGTTACTAAGTTTTAGTGAGCTGTACCTCCATCATGACAGATCAGTTTTAGAACATTTCAATGACTTCCCATAAATTCCTTAAAGTCTGCTCCTTCTTCAGTCCCAGGAACTACTAATCTACTTTCTGTCTCTATAAATTTGCCTTATCTGAACACTTCATATAAATGGAATTGTCCAGTTTATTATCTTTTGTGTCTGGCTTATTTTACCTGCCACAATGCTTATGAAAGTTTAGCCATGTTTAACATGTATACATGTTTCATTGCTTTATATAACTAAATAGTATCCCATTCTGTGGATATGCTACAGTTTTGTTTATTTATTCACCAATCAATGGATATTGAGGTTGTTTCCATTCTAGACTATTATGATTAATGATGCTATGAATATTCATGTATAAATCTTTATGTGTATATAGATTTGCATCATTAATTGACCATAAACATAAAGGTTAACTTTGGGACTCTTAGTTCTGTCTCTTACATTTATATACCTATCCTTATACCAATATCAAAGTTTCATGATTACTATAGCTTTATATTAAGTTTTAACATTGGGTAATGTAAGTCCTCCAACTTTGTTCTATCCTAAAATTGTTTTGGGTCTAACCTAGATCCTTTACATTTCCATATAAATCTCTTAACTTAGTTTTGTTTTAGATCAGCATATGATCTAACTTAGAGAATGTTGCATGTGCCCTTGAGAATAATTTGTATTCTGAAGTATTTGGAGTATTTCATAAGTGTCAGATGAAGTTGGTTGATAGTGCTGTTGAAGAATTATGTATCCCTGTTGATTTTCTGTCCAGTTGTTCTATCACTTATTAAAGGAAAATGTGATATTTCATAATAATAAAAATAACATTATATCAAGAATATATAAGAATTAAAAATGAATATTTTTAACATCCACCTCACAATGGAGCCTCAAAATACATGAAGTAAAAATTGACAGAACTGAAAGGTGAAATAGTCAATTTAACAATAATAGCTGAAGATTTAAACAGCCCACATTTAATGGTGTTCCTGGTTTTAAGGTCAATTTTGTTTGATATTATTATAGCAGCATCAGCTCCCTTACAGTTACTGTTTTATTGTATATTTTTTCCCACCCTTTTACCTCCAAGCTATTCATGTCTTTAAATCCAAGGTATATCTCTTATAAGTAACATATAATTAGATCTTGCTTTTTTGTCTAGCCTGACAATCTCTGCCTTTTATGTAAGGTGTTTAGCTCACCCATGGTTATCTAATTATTGATATCATTGGATTATGTAGACGGCTCTGCTATTTGACTTTATTTTTCTCAGGTTGTTTTGTTCCTATGCTCTTCCTTTGCTAATTTCTTTTGCATTAAGTAAACATTTAAGTGTTCTAGCCCAAGAGGAAAATCTTCTAGACATAGAGCTAGGCTGAGTATTGAACATGAATCCAAAATATAGTTTCTATGAGAAAACAATAATAAATTGGACTTCATCAAAATTAAAATTTTTGCTCAATGGAATATCTTTTTAAAAGGACGAGAAGGTAGGTTACAAACTGGGAGAAAATATTTGCAAAATGCATATTTGACAAAGACCTTTTATCTGAAATATATGAAGTATCTCAAAAGTTAACAGTAAAAAAGAAACAAACAATCCAATTGGAAAATAGACAAAAAACATAAACAGATATTTTATCACAAAGGAGATATATATCATGAAGCATACAAAAGATGTTGTACATTATTAGATATTAGGAAAATGCAAAGTAAAGCCACAAAAAGATATTACTACATATCTGTTAGAATAGTTAAACTAAAAAATAATAACACCAAATTCTGAAAAATATGCAGAGAAACTAGAATTCATACATTGCTGTGAATGTAAAATGATACAGCTTACTCTGTAAAACAGTTTGATGTATACATATAGCTCCCAATTCATGGGGCATTTATCCCAGACAAATGAAAACTTATGTTTATGCAATAACTTGTAAGTAATGTTTATAATATACATGAAAGTTTATGTGTAATAGCCCAATATGGAAAACAACCAAAATACCTTTCAACTGATGAATGCAAACTCTGGAACAATCATACAATAAAAAACTACTCAGTAATAAAAATGAACAAACTATTCATATATCCAGCAACTTGGATGAATCTTAAGTGCTTAACGACAATTTTACAAATGCTTAGGGGAAAAAAGGCAATTTCAAAAAGTAATGCACTATATAATTCCATTTGTATGATATCTTCAAAAACAAAACTATAGAGATGGACAACAGATTAGTGATTTTCATAAAGCGAAGGTGGAATGAGAATTAGGTTTGACTAATTATTATAAAAACTTTTTGTTAAGAGAACACAAAGGTTTTCTTACAGTGTTAGAACAGTTCTAATGTATTCTTATGTAGTCTGATTGTGTTGCTGGTTACACAGATTTATATTTGCAATCAAATTCCACAGAACTACACACACACACACACACACACACTCTCTCTCTCTCTTACACATGAGTACATGTAAAACTCTGTGAAAACTAAATGCTAACAGCATTATGCAAATATCAATGTTCTGGTTTCTCATATTGTATTAGTTACATAAAATGTTACCACTAGGGGAAGCTGGTTGAAGGGTTTAAGAGACTTTATGTACTATTTTTGCATCTTTCCACTGAGCTTAAATCAGTTCAAAATAAAAAGTTAAAAACAAAATGCATCTGCACTCAAACAAAAAGTGTCTAGCTCAATATATCAATCTATACCTCAATTTTCATCTGATGATAACATTTCTTCTTGGAATTTTTCCCCTTTTCCTGGATTGTTAAACTGGTCTTTTCCCAGGGTCAAAATTGAGGGTGGAGGTGGGGTGGGAGTCCAGAGTAAGAAGGACGAGGGGATAGAACAGCTTCTCTCTGATTCGTGCAGTGTTGAGTTGGCCTTGTATTCTTCAGGCCTGGCAGCAGTGTGAAGGGGGTGCTCTCTCATCAGCACTGTCATGGGTTTTTTGGAGATTTCCCTTTTGGGCCTCCAGACAGCTAGCTGCCTGAGTAAAAATGAGGTCTCTTCAGTGGCTGGCCAGCCCAGCCTCCTCTGCCTCTTTTCCCACTGACATACCCTACACTTCAGAAAGCTTAGCCCTGGCAGATTACCCCTTGGGAAGAATTTTTTTTAAGCAACCCTATGCCAACATTCTCTGTGGTTTCCATCTCTTGTAACTGGGGTTTCATACATTTGATCTGTTGACAACAGTGGGTTAAGTTACTACCCAAAGTCAGTGTTAATTTTGTGGTCATAGGCCACTTCAGCTTTCTCAGAAGTGCATTGGTTCTCTGTGCACTCCTCCACTCTGGTCAGATCTCTCAAGAACACTCACAGAATACTCATAACAACATGAACATAAAATACCACCAGTACCAAGCAAACAATCATTTTACTTCTGATATCACTTAATTTGGCCTTAGAAACAAAACCTATGGATGGCAACTGAATTAGTCTCAATTGCAACTTGTCTAATTCATTTTTCTTTTTTTCTGAAGGTTTTATTTACTTATTTCTTTAGAAAGAGGGAAGGGAGAGAGAGAGAGAGGGAGAGAAACATCATTGTGTCAGAGAACATCAACTGGTTGTATCTTGGAACCTGGCCCACACCCTAGGCATGTGCCCTGACTGTGAATCAAACCAGTGACCTTTCAGCTCACAAGCCAATGCTCAATCCACTAAGCCACATCAGCCAGGGCTCATTTTTCATACCTAATAGAAAAGCAAGGCAATATATTGAATTTAGAGTGAGTGGGCTATTTTTATTCATACAACAAAACATGCCACCAATCCTAAAATGCATTTCTGGATCAGTATAACCTTACTGTTAAGCAACCAATTAAACATGCACACACAAATCCACTTTAACCAGACAGTCTTTTTATTGTATGTAAGCATAGATCTTTGCATAGTCTAAAGACTGCAGAACCCTGCAGCTTGAACAACACTCTAAAATGACACACTAATAAGCAAGAAAAGGGAAAAAAAAAAAAAAAAAAAGGATTACAGTAAATGTTGCAGCAGAGCTTGAGGGAACTAGCAGACAGACTCCTAAATTGGATATGTCACATTTTGGCAATAGCAGCCACTTGTGATTAGCGTGAAACAAGGTGCTAACAGCTAAAGGCCCCACAAGAAACCAAAATAAGTGGAAAACAAATGAACCCCCAGCACACAGTGTAATTG
The DNA here is from genome assembly GCA_004026585.1 of Noctilio leporinus. Lineage (NCBI taxonomy): Eukaryota > Metazoa > Chordata > Mammalia > Chiroptera > Noctilionidae > Noctilio > Noctilio leporinus. The sequence goes on from PVIW01004890.1 coordinate 117,186, forward strand.
AAGACAACTTAATCATCGAAGGCTTCCTGATAGAGTCAGCAATTCCAGCACTCCCCAGTATACACATATGAGCTCCTGTTTCATTCCTTTCTTCACCTTCACATTGTGCAGCCTTCCTGTGCCCTGCATTTACCTCCTCAAGCCCACCTCCTGACCCCCTATCTTGGGGCTCATCCTCTCAAGCTTGGTCTGTCTGTGTTTCTTCCACTATGTCTAATTTCTCTTGTACAAATTAACAAACCTTCCTCAGATGCCATTTTCACCTCACCACAACTAGGGTCAAGAACTTACTTGTTTCTCATTGGTTATCTAACCCTTACAAACTCTTTAAAACAATTTTAGGAGGAAAACAGGCATGTACCTTTATATTAAGACAGAGACTCATGGAGAATACATGAAAACTCAAACATATTTTAATGCTATCTGGTACTTCTGAAGACTCAGTCAAGGAGAAAAGCAAGGTCTGTAGCCAGAGAGAGGGCTCAGGGTCTCCAATTCTCACCACTCCAGGCAAGATGCAGTTCATGGTGATGGCATAGAAGGACATAGGCATGGTTCTAACCATCTGGATGAACATGGATTCTTCTTACCCCATTCTAATATTGGTAGTCAACTCCAGTAGCTACAATAGCAGCAACACAAGGTGCTTGTTCTACTGTTGCAGGATGTCCTCAAAAGTTAGCCATCATACTTCTTTCTTATGGCTAGAGAAGCTGTGCAGACAGAAACTAATTCAATGCTGAATGTCTGCATGTTAACATTAATGTATGACCAAAGCTATCTGTCATGGGTTAAATTATATCCAAGTCCTAATCCTCTATACATGTGACTAGGACCTTATTTGGAAATAGGGTCTTTGCAGATATAATTAAGTTAAAGACAGCCAAGTAAGATCAGCCTTGATTTAAGGTGGACTCCAAATTCAATAACTAACATCCTTAGGAGAAAGAGAAGAGGGATATTTGAAGCACACACATAGAGGATAAGGTCATTTGAAAAGGGAAGCCATTATTGGAGGTATGTAGCTACAAGCCAAGGAACACCAAGGGTTGTATTGCTGTTAGCCACAAGAAGCCAGGAGAGAGGCATGGGAAGGAATCGCCCTCAGAGCCTCTAGATGGAACTAGCCCATCCAAAACCTCGACTTTGGGCTTCTGGCTTCCGGAACTGTGAGGCAATAAATTTGTTGTTTTAAGTTATCAAGTTGTGGTAATTCATTACAGTATCCACTGGAAACTAATTCACCACTATAATAGAATAAACTTTTGGAAACAAGAGTAAACCTGAAATTACATATGAAAAATTATTTTAATTGTATAATTAAAGTTTTGTAGTAAAAATTTTAAAGTTTGTTATTAAGGTACAGTAATAATAATTTCTCAATTGCTACATTTTACCCATGATCACTATAGTATATATTCAAAATATGAATAGATACTCACTCTCAACTAAAGTTAGTGGAAGAGCAATATTTCCAAGTTACTTCATTTTATTTCCATAATGTTTTTATTTTCTTTAAATTTTTATAAGTGTATATCTAAGGTGGTTGATCATGGATATTATTATACATGGTTTAATAACAGTTTATAGATACCAAATCAGATTTAAAAGAAATATTAAAGAAACTTGTTTAAGATGAAAAAGGGAAAAAATAAAGATATAAATAAGAAAATATTACAAGCCCTGGCTGGTGGCACAGTGGATAAGGTGCCAGCCTGTGAACCCAAAGGTAGCTGGTTTGATTCCCAGCCAGGGCACATAACCAGGTTGCAAGCAAAGTCTCCAGCCAGGTCTGTAGCTGGAGGCAGGTGAAAGGCAACCATACATTGATGTATCTCTCCCTCTCAGCCTCTCTCCCCCTCTCTCTACAAATAATAAATAAAATCTTTTAAAAATATATTACAAAGGAAAAAATTTTCACTGACAAAGCCAAACATATAATAAAAGGAGTGGATCAGCCAACATTAAAGCTAGTGCCAAAGTTAAAAAACAAAAGTAGGAAGATTATGTGTTACTACAACAATATGTTAAGCAATACACATAAACATAACTAGATAAATAAATATGCAAACAATTATGCTTAGTGAAATAAGCCAGTCAGTGAAGGACAGGTATCATATGTTCTCACCCATTACGGGACAATAATGAGCAAAACTAACAACAAGCAAAACAGAACCAAGTGTATGAATACAAGGAATAGGCCTGCAGTGGTCAGGAGGAAAGGGGTAGGGGGGAGGGGGGAGGC
>PVIW01004891.1:0-119259 GCA_004026585.1 Noctilio leporinus
GGCAGTTCCATTTTTAGTTTTTTAAGGAAACCCCATACTGTTTTCCACAGTGGCTGCACCAGCCTACATTCCCACCAACAGTGTATGAGGGTTCCCTTTGCCCTGCATCCTCGCCAACACTTGTTGTTTGTTGATTTGCTGATGATTGCCATTCTGACAGGTGTGAGGTGGTATCTTATTGTGGTTTTAATTTGCATCTTTCTGATGACTAGTGATGGTGAGCATTCTTTCATATGCCTCTGGGCCCTTTGTATATCTTCCTCAGTGAGTTGTCTATTCAGGTCCTTTGCCCATTTTTTAATTGAGCTGTCTGTCACCCTGGTGTTGAGTTGCATTAGTTCTTTATATATTTTGGAGATCAGACCCTTGTCTGAGGTATCATTGGCAATTATGTTTTCCCATACAGTTGGTTCCCTTTGAATTTTGCTGATATTTTCTTTAGCTGAACAGAAACTTTTCAATTTGATATAGTAAAAATATGGAACACTTCACAAATTTGCGTGTCATCCTTGCACAGGGGCCATGCTAATCTTCTCTGTTTCGTTCCAATTTTAGTATATGTGCTGCTGAAGCGAGCACCCCATTACTTTTTTAATAACTAGCAATTTGTACACCTTAATTCCAGTTCACTTTTCACCTCTCCGTACAACCAGTCTTCCCTCTTGGAACCGTCAGTGTGTTCCATTTGTCTATGAGTTCGTTTCTGTTTTATTTTGTATTTTAGATTACAAATATAACTGAAATCACATGGTATTTGCTTTTCTCTTTATAACTTATTGCACTTAACAAAATACCCTACAAGTCAGTGATTTTTTTTTTTAAAGTTTGTTTATTTACTTCTAGACAGAGGGAAGGGAGGCAGAAAGAGGGAGAGAAACATTGATGTGCAAGGATCAGTTAACCCCAGCTGGGGACCTGGCCTGCAACTCAGGCATGTGCCCTTACATGTTTAGGTTTCCAGGCTGGTGCTCAGTCCACTGAGCCACACCATCCATGGATGGGACAGTGATTTTCAACTGGTGTGCCATAAGAATTTTTTTTTTTTTTAAGATTTTTTTTTTTTTTTTTTTTTTTCATCATCTTTAGAAAGAGGGGAAGGGAGAGAGGTAGAGAGGGAGAGAGTTAGCAATGTATGGTTGCCTTTCACCTGCCTCCAGCTACGGACCTGGCTGGAGACCTGGCTTGCAACCTGGTTATGTGCCCTGGCTGGGAATCAAAACAGCAACTTTTGGGTTCATAGGCTGACACCTTATCCACTGTGCCAGCAGCCAGGGCAGAATTTTTAAAACATGCAGTACCTAACTACTTAGTCAGGAGCACTGACCTCTTTTCCCTTAGAATGTCAAATTTAAAAATGAGAGCCAGCACAACAATAGCCATCTATTGTGAATGAAACAAAAATATTTTTTTGTCACATTGGCAAAAAATATATTTTTTTGATGTGCCACAGAATTTTAGTAATTAGTTTATGTGTGTTGTGAGAGGAACACGGTTGAAACTCATCACTCTAGGTCCATCCATGTTGCATAAATGGTAAGATTTCATTCTTTTTTATGGCTGAGTAACATTTCGTTGTATATATGTACCACTTCCTCTTTATCCAGTTGTCTATTGATGAGCACTTAGGTTGCTTCCATATCTTGGCCTTTGTAAATAATGCTACAGTTAACATGGGAGTGCATATATCTTTTCAAACTAGTGTTTTGAATTTGTGCAGGTAAATACCCAGGAGTGGGATTGCTGGATTATATGGTAGTTCTATTTGTAAGTTTTTGAGAAATCTCCATAATGTTTTCATAGTGGCTACACCAATTTACAGTCCCACCAACAGTCCAGGAGGGTTCTCTCTTCTCCACATCCTTGCCAGCACTTGTTTGTTGATTTGTTTTATATTATCACCATTTTGATAGTTGTGAGATAATAGGTTTTCTTCTAGTTTTATAGTTTTGGGTCTTCCATTTTAGTCTTTAACCCATTTTGAGTTTATTATATGTGGTGTAAAAACTGGTCTGATTGCAGTTTTTTTTATGTATCTGTGGAGTTTTCCCAGCACCATTTATTAAAGAGGCTATCTTTACCCCATTATATATTCTTGCCTCCTTTGTCATAGATTAAGTGGCCATATAAGCATGGTGTTATTTTGTGAATTGTTTATTCTATTGATATATGTGTGTGTGTGTTTATACAAATACCATGCTATTTTGATGATTTGTAATATAGTTTGCAATCAGGTGGTGTTATCCATCCAACCTGGTTCTTCTTTCTTAAAATTCCTTTTGCTAGGTGAGGTCTTTTGTGGTTCTGTATAAACTTTAAGATTATTTGTTGCATTTCTGTAAAAAATACCATTAGCATTTTGTTAGAGATTGCTTTAATCTATGGATTGTTTTGAGTTGCATGGACATTTTAATGATGTTAATTCTCTCTATTCATGAGCATGATATAGCCTTTCACTTATTTGTATCTTTCAATTTCTGTTTTTTTCGGTGTCTTACAGTTTCAAGAACTTGACATTTGACCTTCTTGGTTAAATTTATTCCTAGGTATTTTATTCTTTTTTATGCATGTGTAAATAGGATTGTTTTCTTAGTTTCTCCTTTAGATCAGTTTGTTATGATTGTGTAAAATGTAACCAGTTCTGAATATTAATTTTGTATCCTGTTACCTTACTGAATTTCTTTATTCTAATATTTTTGGTGGAATCTTTTAGCTTTCTCTCTATATAGAGTCATGGTATTTGTGAATAATGACAGTTTTACTTCTTTGCAATTCAGGTGCCTATTCTTTTTCTTGTCTGATTGTTGTGGCTAGGACTATATTGAATAAAAGTGATGACAATGGTTACCTTTGTCTTATTTTTTATCTTAGAGGGAAAGCGTTCAGCTTCTCACCATTGACTATGATGCTAGCTATGGATATGTAGTACATGGCCTTTATTATGCTGAGGTATATTCCCTCTGTCCCCATGTTGCTGACAGCTTTTGTTATACCATAAATAGTTTTTGGTGTTTGTCAGATGTTTTATCTGTATCTATTGATGTGATCATATGATTCTTATTATTTTTTATCTAGTGTATCATGTTAATTGACTTGTGGATATTGCATCCCAGGGATAATCTCTCTTGATAATGGTGTATGATCTTTTTAACGCATTGCTGATTTTGGTTTGCCAATGTTTTGTTGAAGATTTTTGCATCTGTGGTCATCATGGGTGTTGGCCTGTTGTTGTTTTTATTATTATTATTGGTAATGTCTTAGGTTTTGGTATCAGGGTTGACCTCATAAAATGAGTTTGGGAGCCTTCCCTCCTCTTCATTTTATTTTTTATTTTTAGAGTTTGAGAAGGATAGGTATTAATATTTTTGTGAATGATACAATCCACTTGTGAAGCTCTTTGGTCCAGAGCCTTTGTTTGTTGGGAGTTTTGATTACAGATTCAATTTTATTAGTTGTTACCAGTTCATTGATTTAGTCTTGATTTAGTCTTGGAAGATTATATTTTCCTGTAAATTTCTGTATTTTTTCCAGGTTGTCCAATTTTTTGGTATAAAATTGTAAGTAATATTTTCTTATAATTTTGTGTATTTCTATGGTACCAGTTGTCACTTACATCTCTCATCTCTAATTTTATTTTTTGGGCCCTCTCTTTTTCTTGATGATTCTGGCTGCAGGTTTGTCAATTTTGTTTATCTTTTCAAAGAATCAGCTCTTGGTTTCATTGAGCATTTTTAGTTTTTATTACTTTTAGTGTTTGTTTTTTTTTCTTTCTTTTCTTAGTTATAGTTGACATCACTATTTTTTATTAGCTTGAGGTATATATATCGTAATGATTAGACATTCCTTTTTTCAAGATTTATTTCATTTACTTCCTCGCTGATACTTACTGTTTCCTTCCTTCTACTCACTTTAAGCTTGTTCTTTTTCTAGTTCCTTTAGTTTTAGACCTAGATAGTTTAAGATTTTTCTTGTTTCTTGATGTAGGCCTGTAATGCTATGAACTTTGCTCTTAGAACTAGTTTTGCTGTGTCCCATAGATTTTGGGTTGTTATGCTTTCATTTTCATTTGCCACAAGGTACATTTTGATTTCTTCTTTGATCCCATTCATTATTTAGTAGCATATTATTTAGCCTGCACGTGTTTGTGTGTTTTTTAATATTTTTGTAATTGATTTCTAGATTCATACTTTTGTAATTGTAGTAAATACTTAACATGTTTTAAGACTTAAGTCCATCTCTTCTAATGTATCATTTAAGGTCACTGTTTGTTTACTTGTTCATTTTCTGACTAGATGATCTCTCCATTGATGTTAATGGGATGTTAAGTTCCCCTACTGGTACAGAATTACTGTTGACCTCTTCTTTGTGTCCATTAATATTTGCTTTATATATTTACATGCCCCTGTCTGGTATGTAGATGTCTTTGAGAGTTAAAACCTCTTGTTGAATTGACTCCTTTATTATTATGAAATTCCCTTCTTTGTCTCATTTTCAAGTTTTTCTCTGACTTAAGTATTTCTACTCTAGCTTTTTTGTTTCCACTTGCATGAAATACCTTTTCCATCCCTTTACTTTTAGTGTGTGTATGTCTTTCACTCCAAAGTGGGTCTTCGGTAGGCAATATATGTGTGGGTCTTGGCTTTTATGTATTTTAACCCTATGTTTTTTGATTGGAACATTTAGTTCATTGACATTTAAAGTAATTATTGATAGATATGTAATTATTACCATTTTATTAGTTTTCTGATTGTATTTGTAGTTCTCTATTTCTTATTCTCTTGTTCTCATCTCTTGCATGTTGATGACTTTCTAAAGTGTTAGAATTTTTCTTATTTATATATTTATTTATTGGATTTTAGAGAGGGGGAAGGGAAGGAGAAAGATAGAGCAACATAAGAGAGAAGTATTGATTGGCTGCCTTTCCTACACACCCCAACTGGGGACCAACCTGCAATGTAAGCATGTGTCCTGACCAGTTTGCAGGATGATGCCCCGCCGAGCCACACCTACCAGACTGAATTTCTTTCCCTTTATTTGTATCTCTTGTCAATTTTTGGTTTGTAGTTACTGTGTTTTTTATGTATACCAAACTACATTTTGGGGATTCTGTTTTAAGTTGATTGGCCTCTTAAGTTCAAACATTCTAACATCACTACAGGTTTTACTCTCCCTTTCTACATTTATGCTTTGGTCATTATTTTTTACATTTTTGTGTGTGCAGCCCTTAAGTTATTGTCACAATTGTACATGATCTTCCTAATTTTGCCTTTGATCTTTGTAATAGTTTTATAGTTGGTTGACTGACTGTTTTTCTGAAGTAGATGCCTCTTTCATATATTTTCTTATTCATGTCTTGATGTTTTCTTCTTTAAAATGTCCCTATAACATTTTTTTTTTTTTTTTTGAAATACTGGTTTATTGGTGATTAATTCCTTTAGCTTTTTTTGTATGGAAAACTCTTTATTTTACATTTTGGTCTAAGTGATAGCCTTGCTGGGTAGGGTAATCTTGGCTGTAGATCCCTTTCACCACTTTGAATATTTTGTGCAAATTCTTTCTGGCCTGCAAAGTTTCTGCTGACTAGCTGATAGTCTTATGGGAGCTTTCTTATTATCCATAACTAACTGGTTTTCTCTTGCTGCTTACAAGATTTTTTATCTGTCTTCAACCTTTGACAGTTTAATTATGATGTGTCTTAGTGTGGGCCTCTTTGAGTTTATCTTGTTTGGGGCTCTGCACTTTCTGTTTTTGGATTTCTGTTTCCTTCACCAGGTTAGGAAAGTTTTTGTTCATTTTATCTTCAAATAGGTTTTCAATCCTTAGCGCTCTTTCTCCTTCTGATGGGAATGTTGTTATGCTTGATATTGTCCCAGAGGTTCCTTAAATTATCCTCTTTAAAATTCTGTTTTCTTTTTCCTGTTTATTCATTCATTTATTTATTTATTTTTAAAATTAAAGATTTTATTTATTATTTCCAGAGAGAGGGGAAGGGGAAGAGGCAGAGAGAGAGAGAAGAATCAATGTATGGTTGCCTTTCACCTGTCTCCAGCCACAGACCTGACTGGAGACCTGGCTTGCAACCTGATTATGTGCCCTGGCTGGGGAATCGAACCAGCGACCTTTGGGTTTGCAGGCCAGCACCTTATCCACTGTGCTACCAGCCAGGGCTCTTTTTCCTGTTTTAATTAGGTGTTTTTATTACTTTTTCATATAGATTGATGATTCGATCCTCTGTTTCATCTCATTGCTGTTGATTCCCTCTATTTTTTCATTTCAGTGATTGTATTCTTCATTTCTGACTGGTTCTTTCTTATGGTTTCTATCATTTTGTTGAAGTTCTGACTAAGCTCATCTCTTCTTCCTTTATATTCATTGAGGATCCTTCTAACCAGTGTTTTTAACTCTGTATCTGGTTGATTGATTATCTCCATTTTGTTTTGTTTTGTTTTTAAGATTTTATTTATTATTTTTAGAGAGAAAGGGGAAGGGAGAGAGGCAGAGAGGGAGAAAGACATTGATGTATGGCTGCCTTTCATCTGCCTCCAGCTACAGACCTGGCTGGAGACCTGGCTTGCAGCCTGGTTATGTGCCCTGACTGGGGAATCGAATCAGAACCTTTAGGTTTGCAGGCCAGCGCCTTATCCACTGTGCCACCAACCAGAGCTTTCCATTTTGTTTTATTTTGGGATTTTTTCCTAAGTTTTGCCCTATTCCTTCATTTGGGACATGTTTTCTTGCCTCTTAATTTTGGTAGTTTCCTTGGGTGGCAAACACAAGGCCCGAAGGCTTAATCTGGCCCTCCACCTTATTTTATCCAGCCTGTCACCATGTTCCTACCCAACTCACTTAACTGTTAAAGAGTAATTACATTTATGCAATGCAGTCCTAAAATTACATTCGGCCCTTTGAAGGCAACGTGAGGCTGATACGGCCCGTGGTGAAAATGAGTTTGATACCCCTGTGCTGCATCTTTTCGTCTTGGCTGAGATGCCACATGTTAAGTATCCTGTGGGGACCAGTGGCGCAGTCTCTCTTCACCTGAGCTGGACACTCCAGCACTGTCCCTTGTGTAGGTTCTGAGTGCCCTTCTGTTGTAGTTGAGATCTGATTGCTGTTGGCGTGTCACTGGGTGGGGTTGGCTCTCAAGCTGACTGACTGTGAAGGCTGGCCATGACAACAGCAGACAGGTTTTCTTTGCATGTGGAGGGGAGGCTGACCTCACATAGCAGGAGTCTTTTTTAGCAGGACTCTGGTAACAGCCAAATCCTTCCTTCAGGTATGTCTCATGTTGAGCTGGTTGGGCAAAGATCAGGTGTAGTCTGAAGCTAGCTACCTGGCATATTCATTCTGAGCCTCTTAGGCAGGGCTTCAGTGCAAGCCAAGATGAACTGCTCTTTGCACCCAGCTTGATGCCACTTGGTGGGAGCCACAAACTGATCTACAGTTGTTTGACACTTGTGCTTTACTTGGAGGTACTTGCAAGAGGCTATGCTGCAAACTGAGGTTGACCTCCATTAGTTCAGGCTTTGGGCCCTTGTGTGTGTAACACGATCTGAGCTGAGGCCAGCCACCACTTGTACCAGGATTTGGCTGCTTAGTTTAAGCTGTGCTCCAGGCAAACACTGGTTGCAGCTTATGCCAGGCTTGGGGCCACCTGATGGGAGTTACAATGCAAGATGAGACCGGTTGCCTTTTGTGCCAGACTTGGGGCCTCTTAGCAAGACGTACAGGACACAATGAGGCCAGTTGATGCTTGTTTGGGGTTTGTGTATTTTTAGAGATTTTAGAAAGGTCTACAGCACCAGCAGAGACAGGCCATTTGTGCTGAAAAGCCACTGGAAGCACCTTGGGCTGAGTTGGGTGGGGCCAGGTCTGAGAGCATCACTAGGGTGGGACCATGTTTGTCAGGTTCATGGAAAGCTCCTACTTGGCCCTCACCTGCACCTGCCAACTAGTTGAGGGTAGGTGCCCAACTAGGGGCAGTGGTGCCTACCAGCGCCTCCATCCCTGAAAGGAGTTGCTATGACCTCTGCCCCTTGAGCCCTCACCCTGAAATTAGTCAATTCAGCTCCTCCCTGTATGTCTCTGGTGCTTTCTCAGCTGTAGCAAGCACAGAGCAAGTTAGTTTGTGACCAAGTGAGTTCATGTGGGCCCCTCAAGGGGAAAAAAATGAAAGACATAAGATAAACTAATTTCAGATACAGCACCCTTTAATCATCCTTTTTTACAAAAAAATATTTTAAATGATCAGGATGCTTAAATTTGAATAATATTTATTAAATTATTATTAAATTATTGGAATTTATCATTACCATTTAGCAGTTATCAAAAGATATATTTTGTGGTATTTATTATATTAAAAAGGAGAAAAGGGTTAAATATGTAGTTTACTCAAAATCTGGTATCCTTAGGAAAACATGAGAATGTAACCTAGACTGTAGTTTTCTCTCTAAATGCATCCAATCTAATTGACCATGTCTACATAAATTTTATAATACTGTGGCTCACACTATGTGAAATAAGCCCAAAAGTGTACCCTTGTTTCCTTCAACGATTGGCCGCTTGAGGACCCTGTCCCCAAGTATAAGATGGGGAAGGTAAAAAGAAAAAGGGCAGTGTCTCTCAGTCACAACGTCAGGAGGGCCACAAGAGAAGTGAGACTCAGTGTTTAGCATTCTCTTTGCATTCTGTGACTGTTTACTTTATTCATTATTTTTCAAAGTTTTACGTTGGTGAATTTTACCCATTTGGTGATATTCTACAGTTTTACCCTATTAAAGTCCAGCAGCGTCACAGTGATAATCTCTTTTATCAACAGTTGTATAAACTGACTCTGCCAAGTTTCTAGTGTAGGTCCCTTGAGCCAAGTTTGTTTCTGTTCCGATTCCCTGAAGCCTTTTTTGGGTTGTTCTAGTCTCTGAACCATACAGTTTTTCTCACGCTTATTAAATATCTGTAGCGAGAAAATTGACTTGATTTATGCTGCTCTTTCACTCCAAAACAGCTCTTTTGAGTGTGCGTACACACAACCCTGTGGAAGCAAATTTATCATAGCCAAAGTGACTTTAATCCCCTATCATTTGAAGTTAAATGTTACTCATGACAATAGAGCCAACGACACTGAAGATGGTGTAGCACATATAGTAAAGAACAAGGGCAGGCCCACTGGAAAGCAGTTCATATGACAACTGTGGCTTTCTCTGACTCAGAGAGAATGCAAGTCTCCTTCCGTCCTTTGTTCCTTATTGAATCCAAAAGGCATTTTGTGGAGCCAAGCAAGGCAGCTGCTCTGTGGGGGTGGGGGAGGTGACCCAGTATAGGGCTTCAGAAGCTGTGTGGGATGAGGAGACATCTGCATAGGGTTTGGCTGTAGCAGTGCCAGTGGGGTGAACAGGGTATTCAGTGAGTGGGGTGGCAGAAACCATGGAAAACACGGTTCTTGTTATAGGAGAAAAGGGTTACAGATCTAAAAAAGAGAAAATTAAAATGAATCAGTGTTGGATTCAAATTGAAGGCATCAGGGTGAACTGATGGTTTTCAGTATACATAGATGAAGTAGATGTATATATTTAAATATATATCATATTTTATACCTATTAATATAGAGATGTGTGTGTGTTTGTGTTTGCATACACCTAGCATTCAGATCTTGGTTTCTCATCAGAGTAGGAAACATAAAATGTGAGCCTGGGACAATTGTCCAGAAAGTAAGAAAATGCTAAAGCTGAACAGAACAAACAAGCAAAACAGAACCAGAACCTTCAATGTGCAGAGGGGAGGGGGAGGGAGAGGGGGAGGTGGGAGGGGAGAGGGAAGCAAAGAAGGGGAGCAATTTAGTTAAGGAACTAGCATGGCTGACCCATGAACATGGACAACGGTGGGATTGACTATGGGACAAGGGAAGAGGAAGAAGGGAGAGCAGGGGGTGGAAATGGGATGAATGTAATATAACAACAATAAAATTAAAAGAAAAAGGCTCGAAGAATATGCGGTCATGACAATAAGAAACTGAAACCAATTTGAAGTTGTATCTGCTGGCTAAATCTGGAATAATTAGCATCAAAATAAATAATGATAGAAACATGTTATAACCAATTGAATAAAATAGAAATCCATAAGTACATGCCAATATAGATACCATAAACCAGATAAAGAAAATACTTTTTCTTATAGTAGGATGTGCCACTAATAATTGTAGATAGGATGATAGAATTTTTTAAAATCACCATGTGGTAATCATCATAGTAATAATTCAGCCCCACAAAATAATTACAAAAAGGTAAAGCTTTACAATGAAGAAACTTGGCTACTACCACCTTAATTAATTAATTAATTAATGTGCCTTGAACAGGAATCAAACCTACAGCCCTTTGGTCCATGGGACAGCACTTGAACCAGCTAAGCCATGATGGCCAGGGCTCAAATCTTTAAAAATAAGAAAATAAATATTCTGTCAGATATATTCACCACTAAAGAAATTATTTTCTTTCAAAACTACAGAAATAAGGCTTTTGATATAAACCTACAGCTGAATAATGTGTTTCCTTATTGAGATTTTTTGATATTTACCAGATACAAAAACAAGAAACTTACAGAGGATCTTTAAAAGAGAGGTTTTGCTTTTTAACATTCAACACATGTGCAATACACATGCGCAAAACACAAAGCCATTGACGATTTTTAAGTTATTGGTGTAGCTTGTACGTACTCAGGTTTCTGAACTTGTGGCCTAAAGTCATTTGGGCAGGATTTAAAGAGCCACATTCTGAAAAAGAGAATGTTGGGGTTTATTATTTTTTATTTTATTTTTCTTTTTTATCCTCACTTGAGGATGTGTTTTTTCATTGCTTTCAGAAAGGAAGGATGAGAGAGAGGGAGGGAGAAACATCAATTGTTTGCCTTCTCACAGGCACCCTGACCAGGGAATCAAACCTGTAATCTGGTTATGTGCCCTGACCAGGACTCGAACCATGACCCTTCCATTGGATGATGCTCTTACCAATGCAGCCATACCAGCCAGGGCAGGGTTTATTTATTTATCTTTATTTTAATCTTTTTGCAAGGTGAATACAAATGTAAGCCCTGGAGCAAAGCTTTGTGGTTGTATTTCTGGCCACCATTTATATAGTATTTATTGGCCTAGATTTTTCTATGCCTCAGTCTTCTTTCTGTAAATCAGGATAATGTTGAATTCACAGGTCAGCCTAATAAATGAGATAATATATGAAGAGCACTTAGACTGTGGCAGATTGTAAATACTGAATAAAGTTTGCTCCTACTTTATTATTTGAGGAGAAATTAAAATGTTTTCATAAAGCCTTCTTGTATGATTATGTTGGCTTCCTTCCTCTCCACCAGGAGGAGAATTACTAGGCCATCAAAATTATGTCCTCTGCTGTTAAACATGTCCCAAGACCAAACTAAAGCCTGGAAAGAAGCATATTTTAGAAACAGCAGGCATTGCAATGCAACAGAAAAAAGACTTAGGCTTAGGAGAACTCAGACTCATTAAATTCCAGAACTGCCACTTAACAGCTTTGTCATTTTGGTCTTGGTCTGTGAAATGTCTATAATGTACAAATAATCTTTGACATCACAAGAACTATTGTGTGTTAAATGAGATAAACTTTGCAAAACTTCTAATAAAATGACCACTCTAAAGAATGTCTTCCAAAAATGGTGGTGATTTTTCTTTTAAAGGTGCAGGAATGGTTAATTTAGAAGAAGAAAGGTCTTAGGATCAGAAATGGCAGCAGAGCATCTGAGGGCATTTTTGAGAAGTGTGATAGTTTGCTGTGGCTGTTTGTGCCTACAGAAGTTTAGACTATCAACGATGGGCTTAAATTGCTTCCGAAGGAATTTCAGTTGACAAGAAACATGTCATGTGTTGTGTAATCCCATTCTCGAGAGACGCTGGAGAGGGATAGATACCTATCTTTCTAGAACAGCACGGGTTTAGTGCACAGCAGCCTTGAAACCAGGGACAAAGGATACACTTCATCTAGCTCCCATCTGTGTTTAAATGGTAAAGAGAATATTAACTTTTCTCGCTCTAAAAATGTAAGCCTTTCTTTATCCCACACAAGGATCATGTCAGATGAACATTCAGAGGGTTTTCTTCTAAAGAGAAAATGTGCCCCCTTTAGAGAACAAATAGTTGTTCCTCTAACTTAGTGCCTCTTGATCATTGATGTAGGACTTCTTTAGAACTCTTAAGTATTACTAAAGGAAGTCTTCCTGTTGCACTTTCTTCTGCTTTATTTCATTCATTCATTTATCTAACAAGTATTTAATGAGAAAAAATATTCCAGGTTTTCATTATAAAAACGTGAACAAAATAGGTTTCTCACAGAAGAGGATTCTGTCTATTGCCCTTACAAGCTATAATGGGCTTTGTAGGAGCTCTTTGCAAAGGAGCGTACTTTGAGTCATTAAAAAAATAGATTCTGTTGGCTACAGTTACAGATAGCTGTATGTTTGGAATATACAGAAACAGGCTTAACTCCGCATTTTCCTGGAATTGCCATCCCTAGAGATTTCCTCCAAGCAGCATTCCTTGTGTTTAGTGGACAGCAATCTGACCTGCAGAAGAGGTGCCCGTTGCTGATAGCTCACGTGAAATTAAACTTGGACTGGTCACTGGTTGAATCTTACAAAATAGAAGCTTTCGGTGTCTCGGTTCTAAGGAAGAGATTTTTCCTTAGAACAATCATGGCGATGTTAACTCTCTCAGCCCACTAGCGGCACTGAGGAAAAGTGCTGCTCAGGTCTGAGCTGGGAGGCAGAAAGCTGCAATGACAGTACATGTCCCTATTACAAGGAGCACTGCTTTGCCAGGGAGAGCCTGATGCAGTAAAAAGCACAGCACGAAAGAACTGAGGGAGCGCACTGCCTCTGTTTATCCAGATAGGCTAGTAGCCTGTTGATTCTGCATGGTGCCTCGACTGAGCTATGTCGCGCTTCCTTCAGATGCCCCGGACCGCCATTTGTTCAGCCGCAGAACCTAATGAGGAGTGAGTGAGGTGCTTGTCTCGCTGATAGAAAGTGTGTGCACAGGCTGCGGCTGCGTTTGCAGGGAGTGGAGGGACCGCAGCAGCAGTGTGTCGTCTTAGGTGTCAGCAAAGTCTTCTCTTAGCAACTAGAGGATTTATTTTTAACTGCTTGACTCAATGTTTGTCAGATGATTTGGACCATCAAACTGCACATTGAAGTGCCCAGCAGCGGGGAAGTTGGAATGGCAAAGGAAAGGGGCTGGCTGGGAAAAGGGGTGGGATTTCAGCATCCGCCAGCCTTCAAGGCTCTGCCTCCCAATGTGGGAGAGAGTTTAGGGCTCCCCGCAGCATGAGCGTCTGTGCAGGTCAGGCTGGGAGCTAAAGGCTGATTGATGGGTGCCTTCAGCTGCTTAAAGACGGAATGGTCCGTTGGTGATTTGGAGTATTGTGAGGAGGCGCTCAGGACCCAGGGACCAGAGTCTTTTGAGCGCCAGCCTCTGCTCTTCAGCAAATTGAGCTCTTCTCCTGCTTGATGCTGCCTGCCTCCCGAAGCCTCTCACCATGATCGATAGCTCCAAGAAGCAGCAACAGGGGTTCCCAGAGATTTTAAATGCTGGGGATTTCGAGCCATTAAAAGAAAAGGAATGCCTTGAGGGGAGCAACCAGAAGAGTCTCAAGGAAGGTCAGTGTTTCTGTGGACAGGGCCAAAACTGCCAAATTTCCATCAGCCTGGCTGAGCCTGTTTGTCAGATTACTGTGCGGTACCTCTCTGTTTCCTGCTGTATCTTACACAACCTAAGTTCTTTGAAATGAAAGCTTAATGTTGTTCTTGGTAGCTGTCTCTAAAAATTCATTAACTGATAGAACTCTAGGGATTTTTCAATAATTAATACAGTCAGGGAATTTATGAAGCCAGCCCTCAATTCACTAAAATCCTTCCAGGTTCATGTTGTATGTTTTCTCATGTTCTCCAATTTTTTGTCTCTCCCACCCCTGTTAGGAAGGGCCGTTTCTTTTTCAGTATTACTCAGAATGCTGCTTCTTTTAGGTTTAAACACATAATTCCAGGAAAATGAATTTTTTCCATTTAACAAGTTTATGGCTTTTATTATTTAAAACCAAGAAGGTAGCTAACTCTTTCTTAATTGTATGTCTAAATGATTGGTTTCATTGATTTTAACGCATACTGCATCATTAGATGCACATTGCATAATTTTGTGGTTTTGTAACAAAGCAAAGAATAAGCTTAAGAATACTGTCAATTATTGTTAGTGGCCACTGCAGAGGTACCCCTCCAATTAGTTTAAGAAACTGGCAAAGGTATGGGTGGACATTGCTGTCCTGTGTTCTGGCATCCTGAGAATGACAAGACCCATGCACTGTGTGCTTTACTGTAGCTGGAGATCAAGGGCTATGGTGGAAGAAATTCAGGATCTACAGAGAATAAGTTTTTCCTAAATTTGAGGTATGAAGATCAACTTTCACAATACTTGTTTGACTTTAAATTTTATTTTCTTGTGTTCCCACAGTAACCTCTTCTTCATTTTACCTGCTTTCAGCTCCTATCAGGAGCCACCCACTCACTCTTGCACATCTTATAGAGACCAAGAGAATAAATGTAGAGTTATCCACCTAAGTACAAGTTGGAGCTTCTTCCAAAATAATATTCCTCCTTTTTTCTCCTCATTTAGAGTTATGAGCATGATAACTTGCTCCAGATTTAAAAGATGATAAACAATACTTGGACTTGCTAGAGTTCAACTACTTTTGGGTATGGGTAGAAAAAACATCTAGATCGAAGCAAATGACACACGATGAGGTATAAATAGCTGTTGCCAGGTACCAAACAATGGGGTCGTTTCTGCTTATGCACAGCAAGCCCTGTCATAGGTTGTTGCAGAAGCAAACCAGTGGAGTTTTTAGGACACATTTTGGAGACTCACTGAGGGGAAATTTTTAAAATTTTTAAATCATTCACTTAAAGAAAAAGTTAATAAGTTGTCTGTGCATTGTTTAAGTCAAGTTCAAATGTTAAGCTGTTATTGCTACCTTAAATTTAAAATAATTTTTGTGTGACTTGGAACATTGAGGAAGTAGAAGAAAAATGGAATAGGAAAAATTTTTAAATGTCACCAACAGCAGAATATGATAAAGGGCTGTAGAAAGCAAAGATTAAAAATATAAAAATTAGATAAAGGGGAATTACCAACAAAAACAGCAAAGTGGAGTATGAGATGATTACATAATGAATACATTGTTTCGCTAACAATCGTGACCATGCTTTCCATTTATACATGTGCAATCATGTAATGTCAAAAGATCAAGAGCATGGACTCTCAAATGAGATATATACTTGAGGTCAAATCCCAGGAATACTATTTTCTAGCTTTGTGACCCTGAATAAGTTTTGTATAGGAGGAGAAAATGTTCCTCGTAGATTTTTTATGAGATGCCTGGTTTCATGCCAGCTTACCGCTCCTCATTTATTTTTAACCCTTTATCATTTCCCCTTCTATTTAAAATTAAATTTTTGAAATCTTATACATATTGACAAAATATAGAAGTATTCTATATTTTACTGTCATGTAAACTCATGGATATAAAGAGGTAAGAGGAGAGAACTTTCATATTTTAAAACACTCCACGAAAATGATTAGATTATAAAAATTCATAAATCTTAGCACAGTTGCACTGAACTGGGTTTTGCTTTCTATCTCAATGGATTGTATTTCTACTCATTTTCTGGTACAGATAGTGCTGAGCATTAAAAAGATAGACCAAGAATTATCTGTTATTGAAAGAAGATTAGACCTAGGTTTACTTAGAACAGGAAAAAAAAGGGAATTTTGCAGAAAGCTACTTTATTATTTGGAGTAGTATGAAAACACCGTGGTTCCTATGCAAGATTGAATTTGTGGAATTCAGTGGGTCACAGTCACTGCCTGCAGATGAAATCCAGTGGTCAGCTTCTCAAACTCGTAGAATAAGACAAGGGACAGGCTACTACAGAGCCTCATCTGCTAATTTTAAGCACAGAATCAGACATCAGTGTACTAATCCACACAAGTTGGCTACAGTTGTTCAAATGCCAAAACACCCCGGAGTCAAATTAGACTGTGCGATTTTGTCATAATAGACAAATATTATGTGACTGTTAGTAATGTCTAATGGTTTATGCCTTATCTGTTAAGAGACACAAAATATTTAATATATTTCACATCAGTTGTGTTTGGTTTTCCATTCACTTTTGGCAAAGTTGATTTTTTATTTTGTTTTTTTAGAGAACAACCTTTGGAATTATCTGTAATATCTGGATTGTAAGAGTCTAGGTAATGAAGAAGAATAAATTTGGGTCCATTTAGTGCTAATCAGAGACACAGCTTTGTTTCACTTGTGTTTCTGACATGTGCCTACTGTAGGGGTTGGAAGTCCACTCTGCTTCTCATGTAGTTGATCTAGTTCTTAACTATATTGGGATAGTTTAAAATTCTTATTATCCTTGAGAATGCTAGTTAGCTGAAATTATTATTGGGGGCAAAACAGACTTTGCAAGCAAACAGCCATAGGCTTCAAGAGTTTATGTGATACCTGTTAAGAAAATTTAGTAGTACCTATTGAAAATGTGCCTACTATATATGAGTAATTGACATCACATACCAGAGAATTATATGGATAATAAAACATAACACATCACAGTTTGGTTAATGTTTGTATAAACTTTTGATAAATATTAACCCATGTGTGTAGTTGGAGAATTTAATTATTTTTTACTTTAGGGGATAATAGTAATAAATGTCATGAATTCTCATCAAATTCAAAATAGAGAATTTTCCTTGGACTAGTTTCCTTTATTAGAGCAGCAATAGAGAATCTCAACTTTTGCACAATCCACAAAAGGGTTAGGACATTTTCAAATAATAGTCAACCGGATGAGATTTAAATTTAATTCCTGATTCCACAGCTAAAGAAGGATATTACAAATCACTGACTTGACAGCCGAAGAATTAATAATTATGAATTTTGAGAGGAAATCAAGTAAATTGAGATGACTTAATTCAGATAAGTGGGTTGGTGATCAGAGTCATTAAGATAATGAATCATAATACCAGTGCAACCGGCTTGTTATGCCCCATATTTATTAAGGGCAAATAGATTCAAAGAAGAACTGATGTTCAGTATACCAAGATCTCTTAATGGTACAAAGGAAATTCACAGAAAGAAAACTGGGTTCTGTGTTAACTACGTAGACTAAACTGACTAATTCAACTGTTTTTTTGTTTTGTTTTTTTTAACCAATTAAAGTAATTTCTTATTCAAAATATGGCCCAAGGTGGACTGGACAGCTATCTTAGTCAGCCGTTCTCCAAGAAGTGACTTGGGGATCTGGGCCTCTTTCATTGCATGGCTCAATCATAGGAGTAGAGATATGAGTTACAGATTTGGGGAACTGCACTCCCAACGTGGCACAGGCTGGTTAATGACAATCGAGTTAAGTATGTGCAAGTTTGTGGTACACTGAATAGAGACAGCATAGTAGATTAATGAGGTATACTAGGACATGGCTGTAATAGACCTCATTATGAAAAAACGCACCTTTATCTGATATATTCTGAGTAATCCAACCTGGGGAAATAGATTAAATAAATGCCTTTATCGAAGCCCCAAAACTTTTTTAAGTGATGGAAATTATCTCATACATACTTACCTATGCTGTCCTTTAGCCGTGTATGATTATTTAAATTTAAACTTAAAATGTAATTTTCAAAAACTCAGGCCATTAATTACATGTGATGAGCCACATTTCAGCTACTTACAAGCTATACGTGGTTAGTGACTACTGTATTGAACAGTGTGGATTATAAAACATTTCTAATGATGCGGAAAGTTGTCTTGGACAGACTGCCCCACACTTCCCCTCTCCATGCCTCGGCTCACAATGTTCTGCTCACCCCAGTTTTGCGGGTCCAAAGTCTCTCTAAACCTACCCCATGCCATTTCCTAAAGAAATTCACTTAATCCTGTCAGCTAAAAATAATTTCTTCTCTCCTGTATATTCCTGATAACTTTATCTATGTCCCTTTAATAAGACATTTCACCTTTTGCCATAAATGATATATAGTTGCACTGTCTAATTATTAAACCATAGTATTTTTTGAAGATCAAATCATTGTTTGGATTATTTTAATACCTCATCCTCGGTCTCCTGCTTCTCATTGACACATCATTATTATTATTATGCTCCAAGTATTTAAAGAGTATTATGCCCCCTCCCTGCCTTTTAAATCAGAATATAATTTGAACTATTATCTTCAGGTATAATTTATAATTCAATTAGAAATTAATGGCTAGCCCAAAATGTAATGCATTAGTCCTTAAGGCACCTTTGAGGTATACAAAATAGTTCGCCCATGCACAGAATGATCCCTAGATCATGACTAGATTACTAAAACTGCTATTTATTGTTTGATTTTTGTCATCCACCACATCCAGTTGCTATCCCTTTTCTAATTTGCTGCTTATAATCTTCTTTAGGCAACAAATGAACAAAATGTAATAGTGGAATCCTGATTCTTTTGTTGATTCAATTACAATGTATTGAACTGTAACTGGAGAAACATGCAATATAGACAGTTGAAATAAAGCATGCTACATAAAGCACATGAATTTTGTAATAGCTATTTTGGTTTATCTGGGAATCTCTTCTTTGCTTTCTGCCAATGTTGTACCATAATTGAAAGTGTTATACAAGTGAGGTATCATTAAATTAATGTTTTTAAGGATAAATTTGAAAAGCAAAGTATGGTCCTGATAATAATAAACATATAGGTATGAAGGAAAAGGTAAAAGATTTCTCTCCCCAGACATGATTCAATTTTTTTATGGGCACGTTACTTTTGAGATGAAATTTTATAATTTAGTTTATTAGAAATAACTTCATTTGCCAGAAATTTGAGTGCTTCTACACGGCATCATGACAACGTATAAATGCCTTTAAGTCACATCATTCAAAGACCTCCAGCCTAAAAATCAAGAAACTAAATGGTAATATAGGAGTTAAAATATGTACACACATAAAGGAGATATAGAAGAAAACCATGTATCCTTTGGCCTAAATGAGTCAGAATTACAAACTGTGAGGGCCAGGCCTGTCTCTTGTGCTCCAAACCTATAAAGTCATCTACACCACTGAAGTCTCCAGTGGGCCTATCCTCCAGTGAATGATATCTCCATAAAACTGTCCTCCAGTGAACTACCTGTTGACTCACACCAGGAACCTAAAGGAGAGTAACCCTTGACATCTTTCTTGATCACCCCCTCATCACCAAATCCTATGACCAAAATGTCAGTTCTACCTCAAAAAATATTTCATTTATCCACAGCACTGTTTCACCATGGGTATCACCCTTCCTCAAATAGAGTCTTTATAGAAATCCTTACTCAAGTGGAGATAGACCTGCAGTTGATCCCTCCCTTCCCACTGTGGCTGGCATTACTGAATGGGGCCCTGCCTCTGTCTCAGATGCATCTGGTATTTCTCTTCTGTTCCTTTGTTGCTAATTTTCTCCCAGAGTGCCTCTCCTTACCCACCCCATTGGCTTGAACAACTCTTAAGTCATCCTTCCAGTTGCATCTTCGTGCATGGTTGCAGTGATATTAGAATAACACACTAGTTATGACAGCCTTGGTCTCTCTTTATGTTTGGGTGAGCAGATTGGCATTTGTGTATGCATGTACATGTAGGTATATATATATGAATGTCTGTATATAGACATGCTTATGGGCATACCTGTGCATGTGTGTGGGCCCCGTCCTGAATCCACAAAATGGGAATAAGGACCAAGATACTGGGCCAGGATGAAGTGACCTCAAGAGGGTAGCATGTGTTTCCTATTCTAGGAAGAACTGGAGGTAAAAAACATTGTTATTTTCCTGTTTCATTGTTAATTGTCCTTTTCTTCAGGGAGCCTCCCTTAGGAATTTACATTTCAGAATCTTTTCTACAACATACTTTTTCCCATTTCAGAGGAGTTGGGTAAGAGCTTTAACCCATGAGCACTTCTGCCTGTAACTACACACTGAAATTCTAATACAGTGGTAGAATACAGAATTTCTGATTACCCCCGAAGAAAAATAAACAGCTTTTTTTGGACTCATAGGTTAAGAAACCTAGAATTTTGGGTGCAGAACCAGCATGTTCCTACAGATGAAAAATTGTCAGGAAAAAAAATCGAGTATTGTTTTAACCTCATTACATCACTCATAGTCAATTAAGTAGATGGGTTTTGCTGTTGAAGTGATATACTTGTGTTATACTTCCATTTATCCCACTGTGTACTTTATTTTCACTACTTTTAAACCTTTTTAAAGCATATATATGTGTATCTTTGTGTACGTGTGCCACAGGTTAATGTTATTCCAGTCGTTCTGCACCAGTCCCCCTAGCTTGACATCATGTTATCATACCACGAGAAGCATATTTTAAATTAATTCCAACTTTTGACATAAAGGAGAAGGAAATTTGTGTGAAGGTATGATCAGTTTAAAGAAACATGCCCCATTTTTAGCAGTCTGTTTCCATGGTAACAAAAGCAGCAACCAACCAGCGTTATCAAAGTGCCTGTAAATTTCCAAGGTGCAGTGTTGAAAAAAAACATTGTCTTCTTGACCTCATGCTGCAGGTTAATGCAGGAAACCTATAGTGTGTTAGCCTGGACTGTTAGCATTTTAGCTTTACATCATTTTTACTCTGTAATTCCTAATAGAGGGTAAATCCTGCATTCTACACTGATCTCCTTACTAGCAAAGGTTGGTTAGTGGTTTAGAATTCCATAGTTTGTACAACCTGCCTCTTCCCCCACGCTCTCCACCCCAGTGGACTTCATAAGGATGCAGTAGATTTCCTGACATTGTAGTCAAAGGCAGCATTTTCTACAAAATGTAAGGCCTAACTTTTTCAAACACCAGTTCATGTAATTTTTCAAGATAATTTTATGTTCTCTCCCTTTTATAAATAGAAAGTATTTCCATTTAAGACAGGAAATTTTAAATCACAATGTAAAAATTCCTGATCAGAATGCTGTTTACTCCTCATTGTGACTGAGGTTTAGATTTAAGTGCGCACTGTGTAACTCTGCTGTCTGCTTCTGACAGGAAGTGTTGATGGAAGTTGGCTTAATCAGTACAGAAACCGTGGCTTTTACAGGGCAAACCACCATCTTATTTTTGGCCTCTTTATTTTCCATTTATTAAAAATTACTTGGAGAACCTTATTTTTGGAATTGGCAAATCAGACCCCTGAAAATACAACCAAAGTTCTCCAATTTTTGGCTGCTATTTTTGTCATCTGTGAGAGTAGCACTTAAGTATTTTTTCTCTTCTTTAATGCATCATGAATTTCACTTTAATTTTAGGTGGAGATGAAAAGAAATTAGTACCTACTTGGTTTTCATGGTGCTCTTTACTCCTTTTCTTTGCACCTGCCTTTTTTAGCCTTCTTGTACCCTTCAAAACAACATAATTAGATTTTGTCTTCTGTGCTACTGCCAACATCAATTCATGAATACCCCAAGCCCCAAATTTATACAAGCAAACAAAACAGTGTTGGTACCGTCCCATGATAATCACTTGCCCATAGAAAATCCTTTTGATAATTTCATTCTTAAATTTGGTATAGCATTCTTTTCCTTAGAAAATTATGTATACTATGCAAAGTGGAGTGAAATATATTTATTAAAACACATTATGCTAGAATACGTGATGAGGTCTAGAAGAGAGGCCAAGAAAAAAAACAACAAAACCTAGAATTAAGTATGACCAGGAATATATAATATAATTGTTATTGTAGTTATCAAATCAGTAAAAGATGAAACCACCATTTGTGGTTAATGATGGTAAGAGGGAGAGTGATTGGGAGATAAGAAAATCTAATTACTATGTAATTAGTTTCTTTTTAAAAAACCTTTGAAAACTGCTTTTATTTTAAACTCTTAAGTGTTAAGGTCCAGTCCTACAAAATTTCTCGTTCATATATAGATATATATATATAGATAGATAGATAGATAGATATATGTATGTGTGTGTGTGTGTGTATGTTTGTGTGTATATATATGTGTATACACACATAGACATATAGACATATATATATGTGCGTGTGCTCATACACACGTTATCTGTGTGCACTTAAAGATATGCAGCCTAACATTGAAAGCAGGCTGCCCCACATCCAAAAAAAGCCCAGAATCCTCAAAAAACACTTAAAGGTGAGAGAATTTGTGAACCCATTTGTTCCTTTTCACAACAGCTAGCGTGTGTGTGTGTGTGTGTGTGTGTGTATGCCTTGCACATTCTTGGTCTGGCAGGGTGACAAGGGAAAGAGTGTCGTAGATGTTTTCCTAGGTTGTAATCAATTTCTTCAAGCCTATTCTAGTAATTGACCTTTTTTACTTTTTAAAACAGTTAATTTATTGCCCTGACTGGTAGCAAAGTGGATAAGGTGCCAACCTGCGAACCCAAACATCACTGGTTCAATTCCCCAGCCAGGGCACATAACCAGGTTGCAAGCCAGGTCTCCAGCTGGGTCTGTAGCTGGAGGCAGATGAAAAGCAACCGTACATTGATGTCTCTCTGCCTCTCTGCCTCTCTCCCGTCCCTTCTCTCTAAGAATAATAAAATCTTTTTAAAAATTAATTTATTGTTGTTCTATTACATTTATCCCATTTCCCCTGCATTATTCTCACCTTCCCCACCCTCCCCATCCTCTCTCCCACAGTCAATCCCACATGTCCATGTTCATGAGTCATTTATCTTAGTTCCTTGACTAAACTCTTAACCTTCTTTGCCTCTTTCTCCCCCTCCTCCCCTCTGCACACTGATAGTCTGTTCCTTGTTTCCTTGCCTCTGGTTCTATTTTGCTTGTTTGTTCATTTGTTTTATTCATTAGTCTCCTGTATTAGGTGAAATCATATGGTATTTGTCTTTCACTACCTGGCTTATTTTACTAAGCATAATACTCTCCAATTCCATCCATGTTGTTGCAAAAAGTAGGAGTTCCTTCTTTGTTTCTACTGCTTAGTATTCCATTGTGTAGATGTACCAAAGTTTTTTGATCCATTCATCCACTGATGGGCACTGAGGCTGTTTCCAGCACTTGGCTATTGTAAATAGCACTGCTATGAACATAGGGTGCATAGGTTCTTCTGAATTGGTATTTCAGGGTTCTTCAGGTATAATCCTAGCAGCGGAATTGCTGGATCAAAAGGCAGTTCTAGAACCCTGGCTGGTGGCTCAGTGGATAAGGTGCCGGCCTGTGAACCCAAAAGTCGCAGGTTTGATTCCCTAGCCAGGGCACATAATGAGGTTGCAAACCAGGTCTCCAGCCAGGTAGGTCCATAGCTGGAGGCAGATGAAAAAGGCAACCATACGTTGATTTCTGTCTCTCTCTGCCTCTCTCTGCCTCTCTCCCTTCCCCATTCTCTAAAAGTAATAAATAAAGTGTTTTTTTTAAAGGCAGTTCTATTTTTAGTGTTTTTTAGGAAATTCCATACTATTTTCCATAGCAGCTGCACCAGTCTGCATTCCCACCAACAATGCACCAGGATTCCCTTTTCTCCACATCCTCACCAGCACTTGTTTGTTGATTTGTTAATGATGGCCATTCTGACAGGTGTGAGGTGTTACCTCATTGTGGTATTTTTTGTTTATTATTTTTAGAGAGAGAGGAAAGGAGGGAGGCAGAAAAGGAGAGAAACATCAGTGTATGGTTGCCTTTCACCTGCCTCCAGCTGGGGACCTGGCTGGAGACCTGGCTTGCAACCTGGTCATGTGCCCTGAATGGAAATTGAACCAGTGACCTTTGGGTTCTCAGGCCAACACCTTTCCATTGAGCCACCAGCCAGGGCTTCATTGTGGTTTTAATTTGCATATCTCTGATGGCTAATGATATTGAACATCCTTTAATATGTCTGTGGGTCCTTTGTATGTCCTCAGAGGAACGTCTATTCAGGTCTTTTGCCCATTTTTTAATTGGACTATCTGTCTCCCTCATGTTGAGTTGTATAAGTTCTTTATATATTGGAGATCAAACCCTTGTCTGAGGTATCACTGGCAAATATGTTTTCTCATATGGTTTGTTCCCTTTTTATTTTGCTGATGTTCTCTTCTGCTGAGCAGAAACTTTTCAGTATGATGTAGTCCAATTTGTTTATTCCTTTATTTCCTTTGCCCTTGGAGAAATATCAGTGAAAATATTGCTGTGTGGGATATTAGAAATTGTACTATGTTTTCCTCTAGGACTTTCATGGTGGCATGGCTTATGTGTAAGTCCTTTATCCATCTTGAGTTTATTCTGGTGTATGGTGTAAATTGGTGGCCTAGCTTTAGTTTTTTGCATGTCCCTGTCCGGTTCTCCCCGCACCATTTGCTGAAGAGGCTATTTTTACTCCGTTTTATGCTCCTTCCTCCTTTGTTGAATATCAGTTGACCATAGAGTCCTGCGTTTATTTCTGGGCCCTGTATTGTTCCATTGATCTGTATGTCTGTTCTTTTGCCAGTACAAGACTGTTTGGATTACCTTAGCCTTGTAGTATAGTTTGATATCTGATTTTATGAGTCCTCCTACTTTGTTCTTCTTAAGATTGCTATGGCTATTCATGGTCCTTTTTGACTTCATAAAAACTTCTGAAGTATTTTTTTCTAGATCTGTGAAGTCTGTCATTGGTATTTTAATTGGGATTGCATTGAATCTATAAATTGCTTTGGGTAGTATTGACATTTTAATGATGTTAATTCTTCCCATTCATGAACATGGTATATGCTTCCATTTATTTGTATCTTCCTTAATCTCTTTCTTCAGTGGTCTGTAGTTTTCTGAGTACAGGTCTTTTACCTCCTTGGTTAAGTTTATTCCTTAATTGACCTTATCTAGTATATTCACAGTGTTGCGCCACCACACCTCTGTCTAGTTCCAAAACATTGTTGCCACCCCTAAAGAAAGCCCTGTGACCATTAAGTATTTACTCCCATGCCCTTTATCCCCAGTTCACAGCAACTAACTATCTGAGCTGTCTGTGAGTTTACCAATTCTGGATGTTTCATATATTTGGAATCATATGTGATCTTTTGTGTATGGTTTCTTTTATTTAACATAATGCTTTTCAGGTTTACCCATGTACCAATGGGTTGTAGCATGTACCAATATTTCTTTTCTTTTTATGGTTGAATAACATTTCATATTAAGGGTAGACTACATTTTATTTATCCATGCATCTGTTGATCTGTTCACACCTTCAGCTGCTGTGAATGATGCTGTTGTGACTATACAAGGCCCGCCCAGAAAGTATCCAGCCATATGCTATGAAAAATAGAGACCCTTACTGAAGAAGATACAAAATAAAAGAAACATTGTATATGGAACAAAGATGCCCCATTCCCTTCAAAGTATGCACCTTGGGACCTCACACAGTTCTTCTAGCATCATTAGCAACTGCAATATGATGTTGCTTCTGCTAGTGGCAGAAGCCACAGAATGAATTTTGCTATGGCACATTTCATCCCAAATCCTGCATCAGAATCTTAGGTAGTGTTTGAAATCCACAGATCAGCTTCTAGTTCTCACACTGTCAGTCACTGATCTATGTTCATTGCATCCCATATACATTCAATATTCTCAGGTGTTCTGCTTATTGCAGGCCTTCCAGAACATGGATCACTTTCAACAGATTCTCGACCATCTTTGAGGAAGCATCTGTGCCATACTTTTATTTGTGCTGCATTCATTGCATCATCCCCAAAAGCCTTCTGAATCACTGGAACAGTTTTCGCAGAGGAATGTTCAAGCTTCATGCAAAATGTGATGCAGAATCATTGCTCTGCTCATTTTGAATGCAACAGCCACACAGTACACATGCTCACCGAACAGCATCTACTGTCCCCGCTGACTAGTACAGTGAAGTGATCATTGTTCACACATGCACATTCTAATCCACTCACCTTGGCTGATAGCACACAAACTGTTCTTGTTATTTTAACAATGGCTGGACTATTTCTGGACAGACCTTGTATGTGTATATATGTGTTTGAGTACCAATTTTCATTTCTTTTCAGTTCACCCAGAAGTGGAATTGCTGAGCTGCAACTGTTCTTTAGGAAGAACTGCCTAATGTCCCAATTTTGTATCTTGTGTCTTCTTCTCTTATGACAATGATACAGTTCAGAGCCAGTGAGTGACTTTCTAGTTTCCTGAGTTCTCTTCCCTATGCTGTTGCCATTATTAGTTGGAGCCTTTCTGTAATAAATAACCATGTTTCTTTTCATCTTGCTCTTCACAGTCTACAGTGATTATTTCAAACCTCCTTCACCAGCCTCAAAATCTTTCTATCATTCATCTCACCTTCAACAGATGACTGTTCTTCTCCCCTTCTGAGAGAATAAAAACCATCATTTGGGAGCTCCCTGGACATTCCAGACCAAATCTATAAACCTACCTGTAGCTATGTCCAGTCCTCAGTGCCCTTCTATTATGATAGAGGAAATGTCTCTTAATGAACAGATGGATGTAGTTTGCTATACAAGTTAACTCATGTTTGCACTTGCATTAGCTTTTGTATAAAATTGCCAATCAACAATGTGTTAACAGGCCTGTCCTTGTATGCTCCTCATCCCTTCCCCTTCAGGAGACCAGCCGCCTCATAGTCTTGTACCTTCTTACCCATGTTCATTCATTACCATTCTTTCCCTTCCTTTTCCTTTCCTCTCTTGCTCTTAATTGTTTGTAAATTTGCTCAAGTATGTTTCAACCTGAAGTTTTATACCCTCTCAAGCTTTTCACCCTCCTTCCTACCCTTCATGAGTAACATCTTGCTCCTCCTATATTCCTTAACCTCCTCTAGTATGATGCATTTATTACTCCAAGAAGTTAGCCCTTCCATGTATTAAAACAGCAGCATTTGACCATATTGATCATGAGCCCCTTCTTGAAACACCCTGCACACACCATTCAGGCTCCTCCTCCTCCCAAGCAGCTTCCTCTGACTTTGCTGTATCTTCATCCCCTAATTGACCTACAAGTGGGCTTTTAATTGTTAATTCTCCTAAGAGCACAGTCCTGGGCTTCTTTTTTACCTTTCCTTTTTATATTCTCTAACTTGGTAAGCCTGGCTTCAAATACTACAGAAGTGACAACTTCAGAATCTCAATTTCCTACCAAGACCTACCTGCTGAAATCTGGACCCATAAAGCCAATTGTTACTTGGACATCTCTACTACCAATTCTGACACATCCAAGACTGAACTCCCTAATGGCCAACCTAGTAGTATTTATCTCAGTAAGTGGTCTACTTGGGTGCTTAAACCAGAAACCCAGAAGTCAGCTTTATCTCTTTCTCCTTCAAACACAACATCCAATCCCTTACCACATACTGTTGGTTACATTCTAAATAGATCTCAAATCTGGCCAGTATCTCTCTCAACTGTGTTGGGAGTTGAGGGAAAAAAATGAAGTCTTAATGCTTAAATTTTCCACTTTGAGACATGAGGGGAAAAAATCTACCATATTTATAAATAAATGATTTACCTGAGCTTCTGATAACCAGGCAAAAATCCAGTCCTGTCACTTTTATTAATCCCTTTGATACCTTGTGGTGGTTCCTTACTGCTTATTAGTTATGTGCGTGTGTGTGTGTGCATGCATGCATATTTGCGTGTGTGTGGTATAAAACCAAAAGATACCAAAAAATATCAGAATCATTGAATCCTTCTTTATAATACAAAAAAATCCTCTAAACGTAAGAGAATATGATTGATAGGTCCATTAATACACCTAGTAATAATGCACTAGATTTCATCCTTTTTTTTTTTTTTTTTAACTTCATTTATTATTTTTAGAGAGGGGGAAAGGGAGAGAGGCAGAGAGGGAGAGAGACGTCAATGTGTGGTTGCCTTTCACTTGCCCCCAGCTACAGACCTGGCTGGAGACCTGGCTTGCAACCTGGTTATATGCTCTGGCTGGGAATCAAACCAGTGACCTTTGGGATTGCAGGTCGGTGCCTATCCACTGAGCCACCAGCCAGGGCAGATTTCATCCTTTTTTTGAGAAAAAAAACAAAACAAAACACAAACAACATGACTAGTTTGATCCCAACCCATATATTTCCTAAAGGTTTTATTTATTTTTAGGAGGGGAAAGGAGGGAGCAAGAAAGGGAGAGAAACATCAATCTGTTGCTTCTTGTATACACTCCGACTGGAGACCAAACCTGCAACCCAGGCATGTGCTCTAACCTAAAATTGAACTCGTGACCTTTCAGTTTGCGGAATGCCCTAACCATTACATATTTTATATTTAATGTTGTCAGAATATTCAGAGAACGTTCTCTAGGGCCCTAGGAATTTAGCAGTGGTTACTTTTGTGGAGCAGGACTGGAGGTTTGCAGTAATATGGCCTTTCACTTTTCTTTTTAATGCCTTTTTTCTTTATCTTAAAATTTTAAGTCTTAAAACGTGGATTTTTAAAATAGAGATACTAGTGGTACTTAACAGTAGGGTAACTCTTGAGTCCCAGGTTTCAGAGGTAAACCCTGCAGGAGGTGACTTCTTACCCTTTGCCTGCATATTAAACCATACACAGCAAAGAACTGGAAATACATGTGTCATTGAAGAATGACATTTTAAAAATCCTGTTGAGATCTAGGGAGGGGCGGGGGGCTGTCTGTGTGGAAGCAGGGGTATATGGGAAATCTTTATATCTCCCCCTTAATTTTGTTGTAAACCTAATAAAACTGTTCTAAAACAATAGCCTTTTTTTAAATCCTTACGGGTTTATATTTGAAAAAAGTGGTTATCTTCAGCAAACAGTAATAGTAACAATAATAGTATAACCTTTATTTTTAAGGTAAAGGAAAACTAATATTTCATTGGTGGTTTGCCCTTTCAGTATAAATTTTTAAGATGTCATTTGCCCCTACCTGAAGACACAAATGCAATTGTAAACTTGACTGCTGAACTATTGCTTGATAAAACACTACAACCAGTTTTGAATGGGGCCCTCAAACTTAATTGTCCTGAGGTGTTACTTAGCTGTTGGTTAATCCCTCCTATAGCTAAGTTCAAAAGATAATGAGAATGTTGGCTTTTCTGAATGATTTTGTTTCTATAGCATCAGGTCCCTAATTTAACACTATTTAAACAATGCATAATACATTTTTGCCTACCAACCCCTCTGTTGTCTTAACTACTCAAATATCTATTTAAAAATAAAAATAAACAAACACCTAAAACCAGTGTCTATTTTCGCCTAGTATTAACTTCAGAGTCAATACATAGTTCCAAGAGTATTCTTTAGTTTTTCATCTTTGCTTTTTACCTCTGGTTTACCCAACCATTACTTGACTACTCAGGTTTTGTTTGTTTGTTTTACCCCTCATGATTCTGAAGTTTTTCTGTCCAATGTCTTATAATTAATAATATACTTTGGATCCTCTCTCTAGCTTGCAGACAGCTGCTTATCTCCCCTCCCCTCTTCAGCCTACCCACCATCATACCCCATAACTAGCTATTTATAAAGAATTTCCAAGACCATGGCTGCCT
Organism: Noctilio leporinus; assembly: GCA_004026585.1. Lineage (NCBI taxonomy): Eukaryota > Metazoa > Chordata > Mammalia > Chiroptera > Noctilionidae > Noctilio > Noctilio leporinus. Next base: position 29,570 of record PVIW01004891.1, read on the forward strand.
GCCATACTGCTTCCCAGAAAGTGTCATTTTTGCCTTGTTTTTATAATATACAGTCCTCAGATGTCCCCTTGCAAACCTGGGCCAAAACTGTGCTTTGTTTTGGCTTATTCAAATTATGCCAAATTGCTATATGTTATTAAAATGCTGCATATGTCTTTTTTCTTTAGAGTGAAAAACAACTTTAGTTATGTCATATTATGGAAACATTTCAAACATCTACTTATAGAAACAAAAAAGAATAGACATATCATTTTGGTTCACAAAGCAGCTGGAAATTTTGAAATGGGGTAGAAGTATTATTATGTTTTTCATACTGGAAACTAATCCTAAAATTTTGTTCTAAAAGCACTTTAAAACATTTAAGAAGCAGGAAAAAGGAACTAAAAAAAAGATACTTTTAAATATCTTAACTACTTATGATGCTAAATAAGAATGACATTTTCTCTTTACCATTTGATGAACTACCTTTCAATTTTTGGAACAGTAGTTAAAATCAAATTTTCACTTTTCCTGTGTAAAAAAAAAAGAACAAGTTTAAAACAGTTTGGTTGACACAATATTATTTTGTCTGTTCTAACAAGCAAAGCACTAGGTAGAATTTTCAAAATTATATGCATTTTTCTTTGTTGAAATGTAATAGATAATTGTGGTTGTTAGCCCTAAAAGATAAGACATATCACCTTAGAAAAATTCAACAATTAAATTGTTCTCTAAACATAACGATATAAAGTAGTGGATATCTATATTCTTATACTTTATCATTTCAATGATGATGGTTTATACACGAAGAAATTTAGTCTCCTTACTTTATGCATTATATAGACCACACAGGAACAGGGAACATACATCACTTTTATAATAGCCGAAATGTTTTTGTTTTGTTTTGTTTTGTTTTCAATAAAATATAAAAGTCTTGGACTCAAGCTAAACATTACATATGTATATAGAGTAAGCAAGTGCTCTATCATCTCTATTGATGAGGGGATTCTGCATGCCTCATGGTTTTATCATCAGGAAAAACTGAGCTGTGATAGAATTCCTAACTTGTGGGAACTGTTTTTGTACAGAGAATACATTGCTTTTACAGGGAATACGTTACTAGCTGTGTAATGAGATATACATACTTTATATCTAGTCCTCTTTTTTGAAAAGTTTATATAGGTTTAAACCCAACCATTTAAAACTAAAAGACTTCTTAGGACCATAAATAGGATCATTTTTATTTATATATTTTTCAAAGATAAAGACATTTTTAGAGCATGGATGAACCTGGAGAGCCTGGATGAAACAAGCCAATCAGAGAAAGACAAATCTATGATTTCACTCATATGTGGAATCTAGTGAACGAACTAAACTATTAAGCAAAATAAGAGATTCAGTGATAGGGAGCAGGCTGACAGCTCTGGGGAGTAGCAGGTAGGGGATGCAGGGTTGGAGCAGAAAGGAAAAAGGACTCATTGACATGGATGACTGGTGACTGCAGGGAAGGAATGGTGTGTAAGGAGGATGAATGATAATGGAAAAAATGCAAGAAATATAAATTTTAAATAAATAAGACATTCTTAGAAGATGTTTAAATGTGAGCAATTTAACATGAATTCTGTTTCAACTCTATTATTATTTCCTTTGTTTTCTGAAAGGATATAGCTGTTCACTCAGTGCTTTGAACTTTATTCTCCCTGAGAATTCTATAGGCTCACATGTTTTCTTGCTTGTAATTATTGGTAAGATGGCCATGAAGGATACTGAATTTTAGTCTACTAACTAATTAGAATGGAACCTGTGTCAGCCCAATGGCACAGTTCATCAACTCAACTAGGCACCATGGAAGATTGCTTTTGGGTTCAGTTTTCAGACACAAGACCATTGCTCAAGAAACTCTTCTTAGGCAACTGGACCACCACCACCACCACCACCACCACCACCACCACCACCACGCATTTGCCACAGCAGAGCAACAGTGCTGGACCAGTGCCTAGTCTTTAGTTTTCAGAAATACAGTTTTGTCAACATTTGCAATGTCAGGTTTTCCAGAGATCAGCCAGTGTACCATTTTATTCATTGTTGGTTAAGAAAGTACAGCTCTGCAGCAGGCCCTGTAGCAGTGATCTGGTCCTTCCCTCCCTCTGTGCAGATGTGAATGTGAAGGCTACAAAGGGAGGAAGAGAGTCTCCAGGCTTAACTCACAAAGGTCCTAGTGAAACTTGAAAAAGCATCTTGATCCCACAGCTATGAATGCCTCTGTTCATTAGGAGTCTGGACATCTCCTTTCGTAGTCCTGGATAAGCACTGCCAAATTCTGCCCAAGCTGTCTACATCAGTGATTTTCAACCAGTTTGCCACAACACTGATGGGCCACAAGTTAAAACATGCACTGACCTCTTTTGCCTCAGATTGTCAAGTAAAAAAATGACAACAGCCAACACAACAATAGCCATCTGGTGAGAATGAATCAAAATATACCCCTTTTTTTGTCAGATTGGCAAAAAATAAACTTTTTGGTTGTGCCACAGAATTTTATTTTATTTCATTTTTTACGATTTTATTATTTTTAGAGAGAGGGAACGGGATGGAAGCAGAGAAGGAGAGAGACATCAATGTGTGGTTGCCTTTCACTTGCCTCCAGCCATGGACCTGGCTGGAGACCTGGCTTGCAACCTGGTTATGTGTCCTGGCTGGGGAATCAAACCAGCGACCTTTGGGTTTGCAGGCTGGCGCTTTATCCTCTGTGCTACCAGCTAGGGCCTGCCACAGAATTTTAGTAGTAATTAGTTAATGTGTGCCATGAAATGAAAAAAGTTGAAAAGAACTGGTCTACATCATTCAAGCTTTGTTCTTCCTGGCCTTTGACATTCTGTAAAATAAAGATATCAGTTGTCAGTAATCATATATTAACTTCTTTTTATAAATATGATGAGTGGGGAGTACTAAAAGAAAGTTTGATATTTTCTGGAATTACAAGCCTATACCTATTTGATTGGTACATTTTATAACCACTACTTGTTCTCAGAAGAGCCTTGTCCAATTGTCAGTGATAGGTTGTATTTAATATGAATGAATGTTATAATTGTGTTTTGATTGATTTTTTAAAAGATTTTTTATTCATTATTTTTAGAGAGAAGGGCAGGGAGGGAGGAAGAAAGGAAGAGAAACATAAGCGTGTGGTTACCTTTCACCTGCCTCCAGCCAGAGACCTGGCTTGCAACCTGGTTATGTGCCCTGGCTGGGAATCGAACCAGCAACCTTTGGGTTTGCAAGCCAGTGCCTATTCACTGAGCCACCAGCCAGGGCTATAATTGTGTTTTAACGTGGACTCAGAGTGGCAGTGTACTTGCCACTTAGTGGTGCATTATGCTGCGTATTCAATGTAATGTGTCCAAATTGGTGATTAATGACATGCATTAATTTTGCATGTTTCCCTCCTGGTAGCAGATACCTGTTACACATCAGCATGAAAGTGTGATTTCTAAGCAAAGATGATATAGCCCACAGGATAGCTGTCAAGGTGCATGAGGGCAACTGACCAGTGTACACTCAGGAGATGCTTCAAGACCAACAGCTGTTGTCTTTTGTGTTGGTTTGCAAATCAAGTTGTTGCAAATGTATCCATCATTCCAAGACACCATCACCCAAAAATATATATTGCGTTTGATACATTTGTCTGACAAATATGGTGCTTTGTTTGTTTACTGTTAAATAAAAAAGGCTGCTGATATTTTCATTACCCTTTCTATTTTACTCCTTTCTTTGAGGCCTCCCTTGGGAGAAAGGAAAGATACTGCTAGACATTCTCCAACAGACGTGGACCACTGTGTTCCAGAAGTATCAGCCTTTGAACTGGAGATTGTTTTGACCTTTTTCTCCTCTCAGTATTCCTTTTCTTATTCTGCCACTTGACTATGACCATCTTAATTTCAGACAAGCATTAACTTTAGCATTCTTAGAAGAATGTTAGAGTATGCAGCCATTTGGGTGTTATCAGATTCACAGGTCAACTCCTTTATTTTTGTTCTTAGTACAGCGGGAACGTACTGTCCTCAATAAACTGTAAGTTATCAGGGAAAAGATTTTTGAGTTAGAGCATAATTGATCCAAAGTATCACAAAAGCATTTTAATGTGAAAAGCGTGCATTTATTTTCTTGACTCATTACATTTTTCTTTTGCTTGTGTAATAGAATCTCGTTCCTTTAGTTCTAAATGAGATGCTGTGAAGCTATATGATCCTGTGGCCCCCAAAAGAAGCAATAAAAAAGTTTTTTTTTAGTACTTAGTAAAGGATGACATTCATATCTAGCAATGAAGTAAAAACTATGTTTAAAAGGTATTTTACAGTATAGCACCTCTTTGATGTAAAGCTAAGATTGTGCTTTGCTGTACAGTCAGCTCCAGGGCAAGCAAAAAGCAAAGGCTGTGAGGTTCCTAGGCCCTGGGTCTTCAGGCCTCAGGGGTCGGTTGCAAGTAAGACCCATCCTGGGCATTGCTTTTGAGCCCAGGTGAGAGGCTGGTCTAAGCAAACTCCTGTCCCAACCTCCATCCTTTTGCTAAAACATTCTGTCTCCCTTTCCTACATTTAAGAAATAACATAGGATATTTTGGGGTTTTTTGCATATTGACAACCCTTAAGTGGATACTTAATAATCCTAACCTTAGTTTCCATCCAGGGTTTGAAACAAAAATAAAAATGGAAACTTCAAAGTTAATTAATACCAAGGAAAATATTTTTGAAGTTAATTTATTTATTCCTCTTGAAATTGGTTCATTTTCCAGCTAAAACGTGAGATGCTATGAAAGGAATCTACTTGAGAAGTTGAGGGGGAAAATTATTTTGAAACTGGATTTCTCCATTTTGTGATGTATACCTTGGTTTCTACACATTCTAATGATTTATTTCCTCTTTTTATTGAAACAATAAGATGCCAATCAATTTGTGACTTTCTTAGAACTTGTAGAATGAGATACGGTGTTTTGTTTGTGCAAAGGTCGTCAACCTTAAAATTCTTAATTTAGGAATTTTCCCTTGAGTCGTTAGTGATAGCTCCTTGGTCTAACTATGCAGTTGACCCTCATTAAAGCTATTTAGAATTTGTTCCTAATGGATTACATCTGTCCAAATAATTCAGTCTTTCTTTCAAAATATATTTTTGATACAACTTGTTTTTAACAACAACAACAAAAACCTAAGCAGTGTTAAGAAATCTCACATTTCTACTCCTGCAAATAAGGCAATGTATGAGCCCATAATTTTTGCTTATTTGCTAAGTACTGTGTGATTGTATCTAAACAACAAATACTTCACTTTACTCATCAAATTAAGGTTATTAACTAAGTAAACAAAAGGTATTTTGAGAGAACTTCAGAGGTCACCAAACGGAAATCACATACTGATTTTCTTTTTGCCAGTTGGATGGTGACAGGTAGTATTTATTCAATTATGAATTAGAAGATGTTTAATAAAGTTGACTGCTGCAGTTGCCTCTAAACTCCAGTGGTAAATAATTATTTTCCTTTTCACAGTGCTCCAGCTGAGGCTGCAACAAAGGAGAACGAGAGAACAACTTGTGGACCAGGGCATCATGCCACGTAAGATTTAAGTGTTCTTGTCATCTTTGATGTGTAACAAAATGTGCATGTACAAAAAGAGCCTGTATCACACTATACTTCCAGTTGTATCCATGTAATCAATATATATAATTAATTAAGGAAAAACCAGGTTTAAACATTGTCAATTTAAGAGAATAATTTAAAACACATGTTTCTGAATACCCAATGCTGCTTAAAAGATGGACTCAAATTTTATACAAAGAACACCTTTAAAACTCTACAGTTAGGCTAACATCAGTTCTTCAAATTGCAACATTTGCTTTAGTTTTAAATAATTGAAGTAATCACTACATAATAGGTCCAGTGTTACTTAGACTTGCAAAAGCAGCATGATAAAATTCTCTCTAAACCTTATTCTACTTAAATTAGTTAATTTAAATTAATTATCTTTTCTAAAGTATGGGCTGTAATATTAGGTATATCTCAATTAAGGACTAGTAAACATCCTATATTTAATTAATAAAATCTTTCTTGCCTAAGTACAGATATTTTCTAGCTATCTCTAAGTTTCTTCGTTGTTTGGAGAGTTGATTAATTTTAGACTATTTGTCCAGGTTGTCTTCTTCACCTTTAATCACCAAGTATGAAGATAATATTTTAGAGGGGAAGAACAGTTATTTTATGTAGGCCATTAGGATTATCTATATAGATCTTTGTCAAAAAAAAATTGATATATCCAAGAAGTAACTTACTTAGCTTTTTAAAAAGCAGAAAGAAATGACCAAATGCTTTTGTGCTTCCTAGTCTTCTGAGTCACTGATACTACCTTTTTTAGCTTATAAACTTTTTCTCTGCAGATTTTTCTCATTGAAACCTCTTTTTCTTGACTATTATTTAAATATTTTAAAGCTGGCATTGTGACAGAGTCAAAGCTTGTTTAATAATCTGCCAGATATTTTCCACTACTGCATTCCTGGCTGGGAACAGGATCAATCAGATAGGATCAAATTATGATGTTTAAGACACCGCTGCTAAACCAGTTGTAATCTGGTTTTGGAAGCTGGTCCCTGGCCAATCCTGTTGGTACTAGGTTGCTAGAAGTCTTTGCTGTGCTTTAAGTACCAGAGCTGACAATAGTAATGTCACCAAGAGCTGATTGGCCGAGTTTTAGAGATGACAGCCCAAGTAAGCCTAGTCCTGTATTTTACCCACATCATTGTATTGCCCATAGTCGTAAGTGCAGGGTGTTATCAGGCAGTTGTGGACATACACACAAAAGATTTTGCAGTGATAAGTGATAGAAATATTGCAGTAGGCAATATTTTAATAAATAAACTCTGTTTATCCTCTCTCTGGGATTCTGGAATATTTAATGTACTAGCATTAAGTGTTATTAAAGAATTATTGTATATTTAGAGTGATTTGCATTATGGAGTGATAGATAGAGCACAAACATTTTAAATTCAGAATTCTAGATTTAAATCCCATTTTGACCACCATCTAGCTATATGACTTCAGGAATTCATTTTACTTCATTGAGCCTTTTGTCTGTATTGGGCTAAAGTCTGCCTTGCAAGGTTGTTGTGATGATCAACAGCAATATAATTGAGATTGACCACAGAACACTGGGCTAAGCCGATTGTGGGTTTTCAGTAAACGGTAAGTCCGATCTGTGAGACGAGACATGGAGTGCAAAGTGTCCTCATGTTCAAGGTTAGATCATTCAAGGTTAAATATCCTAAGGACATTTGGGCTTTTTCTAGTAGTTTATGTGGCCATTAAAAGCAAAGAACTATTAAGGAATCATCAACAAGTTCCCTTGTGATGGTATAATAATTTGCCCAACTTTTGGTTGGTTGGAACTAGTCTGAATTGGTATTTGCATTGTCATTTTATGTATGTATATGTGTGTTTGTGTATGTTTGTGTGTGTGTTTGCGTGTGTGTGTGTGTATGATAATATGTCCATTTTATTATTTTTTAAAGAATATATCCATTTTATTTTTTTTAATTACTTACTGTTAGAAGGGAGAAAATGGAGAGAGGGAGAGAAACACAATGAGACAGAGAAACATTGGTCAGTTGCCTCTTGCACTCCCGCCAAATCAGATAATAGCAACCATTGGCAGCCCAGGCATATGTCCTGACTGGCAGCTGAACTGAAGACCTTTCAGTTTGAGGGATGATACCCCATTCACTGAGCCACACCAGGAAGGGCCACAACTCCATTTTAAATATCCACTTGTTTTATTTGTGAAATACGTCATTTCTGAAACATTTAAGGGTCTAAATTTTACAGATTTCCTAAAGGAACTGTAGATTAAGAAGAAACATCAACAAGTATACTGTAACATTTGACTGAAGCATTAACTCCTCTGTTTATACCATGAAATTGATTTCTTTTCATCTTACAGCTTTGAAGAGCCCAGCGGCATTCCATGAGCAAATAAAAAGCTTGGAACGAGCTAGAGTAAGAAATCTGAGTTTAAAACATTCTACTTCTCTGTTTCTGTCTTTTATTTCAAAGTACCTGTGGACAAGTAGCAGTCCTATCCTAAATATGTCTACAGAGAAAATGCAATGTATTTTCAGGATACATGGTATGTAGAGTAATATGTTCTGGAGTAATTTTATCTTGGAGGTTGGTAGGAAATACATGACATTCAAATTTTGTTATTTTAAAACCAATAACTAATTTTTCACATGAAAGACAAATCCTGTTTCTTCACTTTTTCTTATTTTCAGGGCATAACCACAATTTTTAGAATAATAATGGAGTGATTCTGCCATTTGTTGCCCCAGCAGATGGACACAGACCTTACTGTGTTACCTATACGTTTTAGCAAGGGGAGGAGAATCTGGCCAAGTGAAAGACTATAGCTACATTCTATTCACTTTCTTCTCTGGATTGAACCTATCATAGTTGCACATCAAATTGATACTTAGTATTTTTTTAAGTACCATTATGTACAGTTTTTTTGTTTGTTGGTCTTAGGGAAAACTTTTATCATGTTTTATTAAAAGCATGTTCTAAAAATTTTTTTAGACTTTCCTCGGGATGCAATAATGATCTCTTAGAGTCTTATAAAATATTAAACCCATTTTAAAAGCTTATTATTTACAGTTGAGTACAATTCTGAATAAGAAAATATGATCAAGGATATGAACTCATTAAAGAAAATACATGAACAAATTTTAGGAAAATTGTTATGTAGGTGGATTTTTCAATTGATCTGATGTTTAGATTTTATACATTTAAATGAGCAAAATTAATGTCTGTCAAAAATCAGCTTCCAAATTATGAGCCTTTCCCTTGCCCAAGTTTTAAAAGTCTATAACTTACTTTATTATAGCATACACTTGAAGTCCCTTTACAGTATTGAAGACTGCAGTTTAAATGATGTACTGGATAATAGTTTCTCAAAGTACTAATTTCTGCTCTTTTCTTCTTTTCAAAATCATGACCAAAAGAGTATCAATTAATTTAAATGGAGTACCTTAAGAGAAAAATATATAAAACCACAATAAGTCATAAACAATTTATGGGAAGACTTTCTTTCTTTTCATTTTTAAAGACCGAAAACTTTTTGAAACACAAGATTCGGAGCCGACCAGATCGTTCTGAACTTGTCAGGATGCACATTTTAGAAGGTAAAAGTTTTATTGCTGTTTACTTTGTTGCATTTTCTCAAGAAAATAAGAATTCCACAATATCTGTTTATTCCTATTTTAATAACTTTTACCCCACAGGCTGACATATTCAAACTAGATAGCAACATGAAAACCAAAAGTTAAATGTTATGTTAACTAATGGGGAAGGTTTGATTTTCCAAATAACCACCTGATGGACTAGCTCTTCCCTACCAACTGGTGCTATATGTAAGTGTCTCTACCATACTGTTCTTGAAAAACATTTTTGGTCCAGAGGGTTTCTTTAATCAGTCCAGGGCATGTGCCCACTCATTAAGTCATAAAGGGTACATACAATAGCCACAAATATAACCATAGATTTTCAGCTACTTGGTTCCTGTTATGTCTACCTGGTAGGATTCCCACACTTAACATTTTCCCTTTGTTGACACTTACCCATAGAAGTCCCACTTGTTCTGACCATTATCTTAACCACCCTCCACTATACCCATAAGAGTTTCTCAGTGATAGAGCTTCATCACTTGGGAAGCTGGTAGGGACAGTTCTGTTTCATCTTTGATAAGACCATGACTAAAGCCAGTATGTTTCTCTCTAAAGACAGAGCATTCTTAAAAGCTGTTATCAACACCAAAACTTCCTCAAGTTACATTTTCTTTCATTGTTTTGCTTCTCTGGCTAATTTATTGAGCCAAACTGGGAGCTTGACCCTGTGATAGTCTTGATAAACCTTTAGAAGCTACAGAAAGAATCTGAAAACCACTCAAATATTTAGACAATATTATTAGGTAGAAGGGATATAGATTTGCTATGTCTGGCCTGATGACTGACTTAGTATTAGAATTAGATTAATATTATAAATTAGATTATGGCTCTGCATATAATTACTAAAGGTCAGGCATGTCCAAATAGAAAATCTTCAGGAAGCCTATGGTTGTTATCAGAGGTTACTATTACCAGTTATTCATTTGCCAGAGAACCAGACACTAGAGGCCCAGCAACTGAGCCTGTCTTCATGGAGTTTACATTCTAATGATATAGGCAGATAAACAGGCAAACAAATGAATTCCAGATTCAGAAAAGTGCTCTATAGAGAATAAATAGGCTGCTGTCAAAGGGATAAGCACACATTGACACCATGTTAAGGATGTTGTTAAGCAGTTCCAAGTATAAAGTTGGCCTCTCTAACCCCAAGTAGTGATCCAAAGAATCCAAGATTATGTGCCTGTCTCCGTATCTGGGTCAGGAAGTGATAGCTCCTGTCCAATAAACTCTGCTTTGGGTTGTGTTCCCAGAAGTCCACTGGACTAAAAAAGCTTTTTCCAGAATTCCAGTGGTAGGGTAGGAGCATAACAGCTATCAGGAATACATGAATCTTCAAAGAAGTGAGGTTATTGGTAAGTATCTCAGTAAATGGCTTCTTCTGTGGGCTTTTTGCACCTACAGATATCTTGACCTATAAGGAACATTTTTGTTGGAACAATGCTATCTGTTTCAATGTACCTTCTAACTATAACAGGCTTTATTGATATAATTATAACCAAGGCAAATAACATGTAACTATCAAAAGGAATCATATGTGCTTTTTATAAAAGAAAACTACCCAACATTTAAAAATCTAATCATGTGCATGAACCATAAGCGATGATTTTAGGACTATTCTCAAATAGAGATTTTTTAAGTAAGAAAAAATGTGTCATCTATAATTTTCAAAATACCTTAAAACCACCCCCAGCTTAACATTATCCCATTTTTCATTGGATTGGAGGTTTGGCAGGCAAAAGTCTTTAATTATTTTCTCAAGGTTGGTAACTAAAATCCAGCCTCAGCCTAATGGAAATGAGATTGTAAGACTACGATCAGAAACATACCAAAATACCAGCCTCTGATTATTTTTGGAATATTTTCTTTTCAAATGTATTCCTGATATCACTTGACTGCTGTTGATGGGAGAGAAGAGAAAGGCAAAAGACTATCCTACCTAGATCTTAACAGAAGTATTTAAATATCAACCCAAGTGTGGTGTGTGTGATCTAGTTTTCCCATCTATCTTCTTCCTGTAGGGTTAGAAGTGTTTTATGTAACAAGATTGGGGCCACAGTGAGTTATACAGGAAAATACAAAATTGAGACAACCACACATTATTTTAACTTACAAAATGTGCATTTATTTGCCAAAATTCTGGCTAAGGGCTAGGACCTTCACTTTGGGGAAGGTAGTAACGAATAGGACTCACTTGGTTTTTCTTACATAATGCGCAACCATTGTACATTGTTTACAATTTCCATTTATGGTGGAACAAAAAACTTAAAGGCACTTGAAAAGGAATCTACGCTAGAAAAAATCCTAGATTTTACCTTTTTTTCCCCTAGATCTCTTACAGTTGTTAATTGGCCTAATTTGACAATGATTTTTTTTCAATGACTCACCTTTATCAAGCTGTTCCAAAGCATTTAGCATAGGTTACTAAGAAATAATCATTTTCTTTTTGAAATTTTTTCCCGTAACATTTAGCTATATTACGTATTAACAATTACAATCCCAGCAGATATGAAGTATTTTGTAAATAATCAAGGTTAACTTTTGGTAAGTATATTAATTAACTGGTGGAAAGTGACCCTTGAACAACACAGGTTTGAACTATACAAGCCCACTTATACATGATTTTTTCCCAATAAATACTACAAATGTACTTTATCTTCTTTATGACTTTTCTTAATATTGGTTTTCTCTTTATTATAAGAATATACTATGTAATGTATATAGTGAATACAAAATACACCCTAATTGGCTATCAATGTTATCAGCAAGGTTTCTGGTCAACAGCAGACTGTTAGTAGTTAAGTTTTAGGGGACTCAGAGGTTACATGTAGATTTTTGACTGCATGGGGAGGGTCAGCACCCCTAACCCTTACATTGTTCAAGGGTCTACCATACTGAAATGTGCCAGAGAGCAGCCTATCAGCCACAGGCTTGCCCCAAGCTTTGGGCTTCAACAAGGACATTTTGAAATGAAGAACATCAGTTAATCCTTGGTAATGGTTATGGGGAATTTCATTAAAAGACCTTCTATATAATTTAAAAGGCAAGCAACTTTCAAATCAGAATTTGGGTTAATACCTGATCACTTTTAATCAATTATAAACATTTAGATCAGTGTAATAAAATGTTAGATTATATACATAAGCAAGCAATGACATTTATAATAGTTTCCCATCTGTTGTACAACCTCATGCATTTGTAAGTAGATGACTGGATGCTTCTACATGACCATTAACTACTACTATGTATAGTAATTAAATGTTCCTAATACACACAAGGTTATGCAGAAACCAACCTAAATTCTTAATTGTGATGATCAACTCTGAGCTACATAGGGATCAATATAAGAATATGATTTGAAGCTCTTCTCATTGACCCCTGCAGAGAAGTTTATATCTTTAAATACAATATCCTATGATACAATGTCTCTCCTAGGAATTGACTTTCCAATGAAGCCAAATCTTAAACAATGAACTTCTTGAGCCATGGACCACATCTGTCCTTTTTACCCTCTGTATCCCTGCTACCCAACAAATGGGAATATAACCCTTCTACCATGAATGCATAATAGCAGTGCCTTCATTACTGGCTCAAGTTCATGTTAATTTGAGTCTGAGCATCCATATGGTATAATGAGATAGGCAAAATAAGCTATCCAGGACTAAAAACATAAAACGCATACTGGAACATTCCTGAAGAGTCATTTTCTTTTTCCATGAATATGTTTAGAACACATTAATATGTTTAAACCAGTTTAAATTAAATTAGTTGGCCTGAAATAGCATTATGGAATAGAGCTAGTAATTCAAGTAATGGTTAAAACTGTGTTTCTTCTTTCAGAAACATTTGCAGAGCCATCCCTTCAGGCCACTCAGATGAAGTTGAAAAGAGCTCGCCTAGCTGATGATCTGAATGAAAAGATTGCTCAGAGACCTGGTCCTATGGAGCTGGTAGAGAAGAACATCCTGCCTGTAGACTCCAGTGTTAAGGAAGCAATTATAGGCAAGACTCTAACTTTTATTCTGCGAGAAAAAAGTATGGCAGTTTTAGATAAAACATTTAATTTAAAAGGGCAGCACCAATCATAAATATTGTTTTCTGGATCATTTAGAAATGAACACTTACACTGGTTCTATTATCGTTATTGCAGTTCTCCCTCAGTATCCAAAGTAGATTAGGTTCCAGGACCCCCATGGATACCAAAATCCTTGGATGCTCAAGTACCATACATAAAATGGTGTAGGATTTGCATGATCTTCTCATATACTTTAAATCATCTCTAGGTTACTTATAAAACCTAACACAGTGTAAATGCTATGTAAATAGTTGTTACACCATATTGCTCAGGGAATAATGATCCCCAAAGTCTCTATGTATTCAGTACAGATGCAGTTAATTTTGTGCCCAACTACAAAGCTCATGTCAGCAATAATGTTTTTTTTTTTTTTTTTTTTTAAGTATTTTTGATCTGGGGTCGTTTGAATGTGAGAATACAGAACCTGTGGATACAATAGGTTGACTATATAGTACTACATATTTTAAGACTAGCATCTCTTACCAGTTAACACAGAGATTCTCCTTACATTCAGGGTTTAAATCTTTAAGTTCTGAGTTTATCATCACATTTTCTAAGTTAAACTTACTATATTACAGTCTTTAGTTTCTGTTATGTTTAAAATTTTTAGAAAGTCGTCATTATTTTTGTTGTATTTACTTCCAGGAAAGATAAAGAGAAATAGCTTGTTCAGTGTTAGTTCAGCAAAGTTATAGATGTATTCATTATGAGAGGTAGTGTCTGTCCCTTTTATCTCTCTCTTAACGTAGTTACTAACATTCTTTCTGTCATAAGCCTTGCGGAGGAAAAAAATCCAGAATAATGCCACTTATTCAGGAGCAGTTTTTTAAAGTTAATATCCTGCTTATGAAAATATGATAGTTTCCATTACTCATAGGGACTTTCTATTTTACATTAGTATGAGTTTCAATGTTGGGCAATTTGTAGCACAAAATTCAAAGTGGTACAACTGTAGTTCCTTTCAATCCCAAGGATATAGGCTCCCAACAGTAAAGTGTCAGTATAGCTGGGCCACTCCATGAAGTGGAATTTATCAAGATAATCCGGTCATCATCCCATTTTCCCCATTGCCTTACAATGTTTTGTAACAGCTCAATTCCAAATCAGGACACAAACAAAGTCCACACATTGCCTTTGGCTGATACACCTCTAAAGTCTTAATCTTTTCCTTCCGTCTTCCTCCTTCTTTCTTTTACTATTTATTTGTCGAAGAACGTGCTTGTTTGACCTGTAACATTTCCATGTTCTGTATTTTACTGGATTCATTTGCATTCCCAGGTGTCACTAAAAACTTTCTTGTCTCCTGTACTTCCTGTAACACGTAGTTAGATCCAAAGGCTTAATCCAGGTTTGATTTTTTGTTTCCCAGGTATTTAGGGTAGGTGGCAGTAGACTGTTTCATGGGAAAATGCATTTTTTATTTTTAAAACCAGGTTCATAAGTTCTTACATTTAAAAAAAAAAAAAAAAAGTTTCTCCTCCTTTTTCATTTTAAGCTTGGTATTCCAAAGCCAAGATAAGTTAAGAATTTTTTTTTCTTTAGGGGTTGGGAAGGAGGACTATCCCCAGACTCAGGGCGATTTCTCATTTGATGAAGATAGCAGTGATGCTCTGTCTCCAGACCAGCCAGCCAGCCAGGAGTCTCAGGGGTCAGCTGCGTCCCCAAGTGAGCCAAAAGTTAGTGAATCACCATCTCCTGTGACTACAAACACTCCAGCCCAGGTACCATCTTTCTTGTTTTTACTCCAAAATAGAAAAAGTGTCTTGGTTTTATATATGAAGTATGTATCTTGTATTTTACACATTAGTACATTCTCACCAGAAGCTAAGTGTGAAAGTGTGGGAAAATACCAGTTTTCCACCTGTAATCTAACCACTCTTAACATTTTTAATAATTCTTATTTTATTTCTATGCTCATGTCAGTTTGTTCCTTGTTTCCATATCTCTTGTCCCAGTGTTGCTCATTTGTTTGTTTTGTTCATTAGGTTCCACTTATAGGTGAGATCATATGGTATTTATCTTTTGCTACCTTGCTTATTTCACTTAGCATAATATTCTCAAGACCCTGTTTTCAGTTATTTGGGGCGTACAGCCAGAAGTGGGGTTGCTGGATCATATGGTCATTCTAATTTGTTAAGGAACCTCCATATTGGTCTCCATAATGGCTGCACCATTTCATACTTCCTGACACTTGTTAATTTCTGCTCTTCTAATAGTAGCCATTCCAGTGGTGTGAGGTGATACCTCACAGTGCTTTTATTTTGCATTTCCCTGATGTTTAGTCATGTTGAGCATCTTTTCATATGCTTGTTGCCCATTGGAACATTAGCCTTGGAGAAATAGCTACTGAAATCTTTTGCCTATTTTTTAATCAGGTTGTTCTGTTGTTGCATTGTAGTTCTTTATATATTCTGGATATTAACTTATCGGATACATGATTTACAAATGTTTTCTCCCATTCTGTGTTTCACTTTTTCATTCTATTAATAATAGCCTTTAATGTACAGAAGTTTTTAAGTTTTATATAGTCCCTTGCCAATAAATATATTTATAATTACTACATTATTGCAGTACTTGTCGTTTTTTAATTGCTACGTTGTATTCAATTGAACTGATATACCATGTCTCTTTGAACAGTTTTCTGTTGTTGGTTATTTGGAGTTGTTTCCTGTTTTTCATTCATATACACAGTAAGAGCCCCTCCTGGGTTCTCACATATTTGCTATACCCCCTTTTTAAAAAGAATACATACATTGTCGGGCACTTTCCCTATTATTTCTTTGGATAATTACCAGGTATTGAAATGGGCTTGAACTTTTTGTTGGACAGAAGTTAGATACTTCAGCTGCCTTCAAGTCACTGTATGTTTACCACAAGTAGGTAATATCATTACCTTAAATCCTGAACACCATTTGAATATTTGCTTTAATTGACTCCTTGATTTTGATTAGAATGAAGTCATTTGTTCAACAAATATTTATTGAATACCTACTGTATGTCAGATTTTATTGGGAACAAGAGTCTAGTGCATGGAAAGAACTCTTAATATTTTTAATAATTGCATTGGAAATTCCACTTATTTTTCTTTAGTGGGTATTCATGTTTCTTTTGGTTTCATAAGAGCTCCTCTGCTGCAAATAATTTGTTATTCCATCCTTACGGTTGTCAACTGATGGTCATTGGCATCAATTCTGTGCAAATAGGGATCCCCAATTTGGGGTGTGGTGAAGAAGGAAACTTTATTCAGTGCAAAACAATTCAATTGTCATATAGCATGGCTGTGAAAATAGTATGGCTATGAGGAAGCCATAGGGCCAGGCCTATTGCCCAATAGATAGCTCTGTTCTGCTCCTTGCCAGTGTGCTTTATGCTATGCTGTTCTGCTTCACTCTGGTCTGGCCTGCTTGGGCAAGCCATTCTTGGCATTTTTAGCTTAGCCAGGGAGATGCAGTTGGTGTGAAAGGAAACTGTACTCTCAGAACCAGAGAGGATCTGGTTTATATGGACAGAAGGCCTCACCCCTTCGCCCTGATTGGTCTGTCCTTATGCAGATAAGGTCTTCAAATCCTTGAAGTGTGATTAGTCCAAATAGAGCCACTCTGGTTGGTTGGAGCTGCGCAGCTCCAAGTGGATGAAGAAAACCTCAGTCCTATTGGTTAAAATAGGATTCCAGGAACTCCATTAGAAGGGCCAGCTCAAATGGCAGAAACACAGCACAGGCAGGCGGTTCAGTGCAAGGGGAGACATTTCAGTGCAGGCTTCTTCCCACAGTGCAGTTTGTGCAAGAGGCTCCTGTGTAGAAGTGGCTGCTACACTCTTGTAGTTTTTTCCTTTCTTTTTTTAATTTGAGCCCAGTTAGCCATGAGGAGCCCTTCTTAGTTAGGTGTCTTCCTTCTCTGGGTTCACATGGTGTTTTGACTTACTGAAATTTTAAAAATGTTATTTTAAATTCAAAACTACTGAGCTACTTAATGGGAGTGGTGGAGTTCAGTAGAAAAGATTCTTGTTAAAACCTAGCATCATAGAATTTTTGAGTTGGAAAGGAATTTACCAATACCTACCCTTACCCTTACACCAGAGGAAGCCCAGGTTCACAGAGGTGTGCAAGTTTGCAGATTAAACTATTTACATATTTTCTTACAGCATTTCTTCTCATTCATAGATACCTATTTGTTAGGTAGGGACTGTGTCTTTCAACATTATTCTCTCCCTTGTACTTATAACCATAATGTGAAATATATTTATTTAGTTTTTTATACCTCAAAATGTGAAACTGTGAGCCCATGAGGAGGACTTTGACTCTTAGGGGACAAGAGCTGTGTGTGGTTGTGTGTGCGTGTGTATCTGCGTGTGTGTATGTCTTCATCATCATAGTGTCTGGTTCAGAAAAAGTGTTTAGTAAATGTTGAATTGAATTCAGAACCGTGAGAACTGACTGACTTCCAGTTGTAGAAGCAGTGTTTGTGTTCTTCCTTTCAGAATAAAGCCTCTCCAACTTGGATTCATCAAAGGTAATATGGGTAGCTACAGTCCATGTGCTCCTGTCAAAGTTTACAGGGCAAGAGTGACTGGCCCCTCAGCTTTGCTGGAACATGGCCTGGAAGAGGGATGAGGGTCAGTGGCCAACCCACAGTTTGAGGTCTAAAACAGGCAGAGAGGAAGAGCAAGGGAAACCAGCCCATACTGATTTCCCTTGCTGCACCCTGGTTTTGAGCTTTAAAAATAGGGCTAAAAAAGAATGTCAAATATGCAAGTAAATAATATTTAACAGTTATACTTGTCCATTTGGGTTGTTCTCTGCTTCTAAGTAGGTCAGGGTATCAGACCGCTAATAGCATGTCCTTAGCTTTTAGTAACATAATTTTTGTCTCCTCAGCCAAATACCTGGTAATGACTTCATTGACAGTTCCACCCATGTAGGAGATTGTCATTCTCCTTTGACCATCGTGGCTTGTACTATTAAGTTTTTCACTTTGCTCTTAAAAGTTGATCTCCATCTAAGTGTGTCAGTTGGAAACTTTAACCAGAGGCAGTCCCACCCAGTAGGCTGACATTCCAGGTTCCTTGAAGGAAAAAAGGAATAGCAGTGTTTCTTGAAGAATAAGTATGCCCGATTTATGGCCATTGCAATACACAGTAAGCCTTGGGTCATTCCTGAACTTAAACAGTTTTTATACCACTCTTCAGTGTTGTTGCAGCACCAGTTCTGCCTGCTGTGTGTAGACCATTAACAATCTGCTCTTTGAACTGTCAACTGGGCCTGAAGGCAAAGACCCACTTTAGAGAAAGGAACACTTCTTGCTTACAATTCAAGTAAAAAAACCTAGAATCAAACCTGGCTCACTGAAACCGCATGTTGCGTAATTGCTGTGTAGTACACCATGAAGCCTTCTTAAATAGTGGGTTTTATAACCCACTATTCCCTTGTACTGTGTTGTAATATTTGTAAGTAAGGAATTCAGATTCTTATTTATTTATACTTTTATTCATACAATTAAAGAAGCATCTCTGTTAACTGCTGTATTGTTTTGGAAAATTTGGTGCTTTCTTTTCATTATCCATTGTTTATAGAATTTTTTTAGGCATTTCACTTGATATAAAAAAAAAATATTTATCTCCCTAAATATAATTACTTTCTTTTCTGTATATATATATATATTTTCTTTTAATTTTATTGTTGTTGTATTACATCCATCCCTTTTTTTCTCCCCTCTGTCCCCCTCCCCACCCACCCTTTCCCCCCAAAGTCAATCCCACCTGTTATTGATTATGCTATTATGGATGTCCTGATTTTTTCCCTTTGCTACCCACCACCCAGCATGACCCCACTCCCTTAGGCAATCCCACCTTTGGTTCATGTCCAAAGAACTTCTATAGTTCTTTGGCTACACCATTTCCTATACTGTACTTTACATCCCCATGGCTATTCCGTAAATCCCTATTTGTACTTCTTAGTCCCCTCACCTCTTTACCCATTCTCCCATACCTCCCTCCCATCTAGCAGCCATGAAAATGCTCTCCGTATCTATGATTCTGTCTGTTCTTCTTGTTTGCTTGATTTGAGATTCAATTGTTGATAGATAAGTATTTATTGCCGTTTTATTGGTCATAGTTTTGATCTTTTTCTTAAATAAGTCCCCTTATTATTTCATATAATAATGGTTTGGAGATGATAAACTCCTTTGGTTTTTTTCTTGTCTGAGAAGGTCTTTATCTGCCCTTCAAGTTTAAATGATAGCTTTGCCGGGTAGAGCAATCTGGCTCTAGGTCCCTGCTTTTCAAGACTGAATATTTACGGCCAATCCCTTTTAGCCGGCAAAGTTTCTTTTGAAAAATCAGCTGATAGTCTTATGGGAACTCCTGTAGGTAACTTAACTGCTTTTCTTCTCCTATTTCTCAGATTCTCTCTTTATCTTGTACTTTTGACATAATAATTATTATGCCTCTTGGAGTGGGCCTCTCTGCATCCATCTTGTTTGGGACTCTGCTTCCTGGACTTGTATGTCTATTTCCTTCACCAAATCAGGGAAGTTTTTATTTTTTTGTCATCATTTTTTCAAACAGATTTTCAATTTCTTGCTATTTTCTTCTCCTTCTGGCACTCCTATGATGTGAATGTTGGAACATTTGAAGTTTCCATAGGGCTGCTTTCACTATCATCATTTTTGGGGGATTCTTTTTTCTTATTATTCTGATTGATTGTTCCTTATGTTCCAAATCACTGATTTGAATCTCAGCTTCATCCACTCTACTGTTTCCCTGTTTCCCTGCAAATTTCTCTTTATTTAATAAATCCTTCATTTCTGATATGATCTTTTCTTATGCTGCTGAGGTTCTCACTAATTTGCTTGAGCATCTTTATAACCAGTGTTTCAACTCTGCATATGATAAGTTACTTATCTCCATTTTGTTTAGCTGTTTTTCTGGAATTTTGATCTGTTCTTTCACTTGGGCCATGTTTCTTTGTCTTTTGGCATCCTCTCTGTGTTTCTATGTATTAAGTAGAGCTACTTTAACTCAGTATCTTGGTAGTATAGCCTAATGTAGTAGGCGTCCTGTGGTATCCAGTGGCACAATCTCCCCCTATCGCCCAAGCTGGGTACTGGAGATGCATCCTTCATGTGGGCTGAGTATACCCTCCTCTTGTAGTTGAGCCTTGATTGCTGTTGGCAGGTCAATAGGAGGGATTTACCCAGCCCAGTCAGCTGCAAGAATTGGCTATGACCACCGATCACCCACCTCCGCCCTCCATGGAAGATCAGCTGTGCAGGAGCAGGGTGGTGGTGCTCTGACGTTGTCTGTAGCTATCCACTGGGTGCGCTGGCCCTGGAGTTTCCAGGGTGGTGCAGGCCAAGGTTAGCCCCCACCTGTGTTTTGCGTGGGGCCACCCACCCTGAGCTATAAAGCAGCCTGAGATGGCTGGTACTTGTGCTGGGCTTAGAATTTCCCAAAGTCAAGCTGTGAATCTATGCTGGCTGCTGCTAGTGCCAAGCCTGGGGCTCACTGAGACCAACTGTTCCTTATTTAGAAAATTGTGCAGCAGGAGCCAAGACAAGCCATTCATATGGAAAAGTAGCTTGGGTGGGCCTGTAAGTTGGGTGGGGTGGATTCTTTAGGGATCTCCAAGGCTGTTCAAACAGTGTTAACCAGGTTGATTAAGTCTCAGATATGGCACCAGCCTGCTTACTCAGTTGTCAGACTTCCATTCAACTCAATTTCTGATTGTTTTGAATGATAGTTGTTCTATATTTTACTTGTAATTTTGAGGTGGTTGTACAAAGGGGTGAGCCATGTCTCCCTACATTGCCATCTTGACTGAAGTCTAAATATAATTACTTTCTCATTTGTAGTTTAGGGGAAAGTACTTGAAAACATTGTTTATCAGGCAGCTTATCATATTAGATGTCAAGTTTTCAATTAGGCACAGATGTCTCATTTTATCTTAGTCACTTCATACTAAACACGTAGAATCCAACACATGGCAATTGTTTATTGCCTTAATGAATGAAAAAATCCCAATAGATCATCTCTGCAATATATTTTTCCTGCTTCAGAATTATCATTGTACCCCCACCAAAAGTCAATCTCATTACTATTATTAAAATAATCCTTATAAAAACAAAGATAGTAAAAGAACAGCATAAATGTCTTATATGTTGGGTATTCTTTGAGATTCTTAGTTTTTAATCTTTAAAATGGAGACTCTAGGAGAGTTTGGTGGTGAATTTAGTTACTGTTAGACCAATGGTCCTCCCATTGCCTATAGGGAAGGACTAATGTATATTTGTTTTTTACGTAGTTTGTTTAATTTCCACAGTATTGCAGACTGATTTTCTTGTAAAGTGCAATAAAAGTAGTGAGGTGAAATCAAATTTCCATAATTCTTCCTATATTTGTTGCAGGCAGGTAACAAAGGGCCATAGACCATGCGTTGGGTAACACTGTCATAAAATTCGCTTTGCTTCTTGTTTACCTGAATCAGGTTGTTTGTTTGTTTGTTTGGTGGATTAATCATTTTGTACTGCACATTTAATGCTATGGCTTAAGTACATTTTTGTAGTTTCCCTGTTCATTTTTTTAAAATAGTTGACCTAATACAAAGTTAACTCCAGTGTAGGGAATTTCTTTTACATTCTTACTAATTATGTTTACAGATAATTAGTTGAGAGGAAATTAAGTTCAAAATTTCTTAATAATTTGCTTTATTCCAGAATGTCTTAATGGCATGGTGTCTAATTTTTTTTCATAACACACAGATACCAGAATATTAAATCTCAGGAAAGTATTCACATAAAAGCAACATTTCCTACAAAATCAAATTTTAACACAGAACATCTAAGTAAAGAATATATTTTCCGGGCACTTCTCTTGAAATCCTACTCTGAAATGCTAATGACCTTGCAATGTATACAGTACAGTCAATGTACACCACTATGTTTTCCTTTAAAATATAGATTTTAACAGTGAAAACAATTCTTCTTTTATATGTATTTCAGTGTGGTCTAAGAGACTAAAACTGCTTTTTCTTGTACTTTTCTCTTGTTTTTCAATTCTGATTAAAGAACAGCTGGAAAGGAACTTACCAAAATGTTAACGAAACACACATCACATATTGGAGATTGATCTATTTTACGCTTGAGCCATTCTTGAACAATGCAAAGCTGTAGGAAATTAAGGACAGCTACCCACATGTGGGCACCAGGAGCTGTTGCAGTGATCCTTCCAATTTGAAAGTTTTTTCCTCTCAGCAATTTAAATAATTTCATTAATTATTTATTATAAACACACAGATGTTTAACTGTAAGTGTGGTCTGACAATATCTGTGTTAATTTGCAAGCCTGTGCTATGAAGATAAAGCCTGTGCTGAATTCATAGTAATGCTGAAAGGAGCTCTTGGTCAGTTAGTCTGTGTATTTTCAGGAAGACAAGCTTAGATAATATGGTAAACTATCTGCTATATTTTTTTCCCACTGTATCAATAACTTTTAAGTAGATGACCTTTTGCTAAATAATATAGGAACCATACTTTTAAGGTAGTAAAGAGAATGAGTAAGTCTAATAGGTAAGGCATGCGCTCATACATTACATAATTAGCATTACATAAACTTTTATTACAAATACTTATCAATGAAGACCTAAATAGGATATCAAAGATATGAATTATAATTTTTTTAGTTATATTTTTTTTCCATTACCATTTAGTCCCCTTATACGCCCCATACCCTACACAGGCACCATACTGTTGTCGATGTTCATGAATTCTTTTTCCTTTTTGCTCAATCCCTTCACCTCCCTCTAAGCTCCCCCCGACTCCCCACCACCACATTAGCTGTCACTCTGCTTTCTATCTATGAGTCTATTTCACTTGTTAGTTCAGTTTGTTCATTTGATTCCACATATGAGTGAAATCATTTGGTATTTGTCTTTCTCTGATTTATTTCACTTAGCATAACATTCTCCAGGTTCATTCATACTGTCAGAAAGGGTAAAATTTTCGTCCTTTTAATGGCCAAGTAGTATTCCATTATGTAAATATCCCATAATTGTTCTATCCACTCATCTACTGATGGATATGTTGGCAATTAGAAATAACACTTGCAATGAACAGAGGGGTGCTTATGTTCATTTTGTTTTTGGAAATATTATTTTATTTTATTTCTTTTTAAAAGATTTTATTCATCATTTTTAGAGAGAGGGAGAGGAGAGAGGCAGAGGGAGAGAAGCATCAATGTATGGTTGCCTTTCACTTGCCTCCAGCCAGGGACCTGGCTGGAGACCTGGCTTGCAACCCAGAATAAATCCCACTTGATCATGGTATATGATCTGTTTCATGCATTACTGTATTTGGTTTGCTAATATTTTTTTAGTGTCTATGTTCATTGAGATACTGGCCTATAGTTTTCTTTCATTTTAGTGTCTTTATCTAGTTTTGGAATTAGGATAATGCTAGCCTTGTAAAATGAGCTTGGGGGCCTTCCCTCCTCTTAACTTTTTTGGAATTGTTTGAGAAGGAAAGGTGTTAGTTCTTCCCAGAATGTTTGGTAAAATTCACCTGTGAATGCCTCTGTTCGGGCTTTTGTTCGTTGGGTGTTTTTTGATTACTACTTCAATTTCGCTAGCTGTAATTCGCCTATTCAGATTTCTCCGATTCTTCCTAACTTAGTTTTGAAAGATTATATGTTTCTAGGAATTTATCTATTTTATTCAGTTTGCCCAGATTTTTGGCATATAGTTTTTATAACATTTTCCTATAATCTTTTGTATTTCTTTGGTGTCAGTTGTTATTTCTCCTCTTTCATGTCTCATTTTATTTGGGTCCTCTTTTTACTTCTTGATGAGTCTAGTTAAAGGTTTGTCAAGTCTTGTTTATCTTTCAAAGAACTAGTTCTTAGATTCACTGATATTCTGTATATTTTTTTATACTATTTAGTATATTTCTAGTTTGATCTTTATTATTTCCTTTCTTCTGTTCACATTAGGCTTTGTTTGTTGTTCTTTTCAAGTTCCTCTAAGTGTGAAGTTAGATTGTTTATTTGAACTTTTTCTTATTTTTTGAGATAGGCCTGTAATGCTATGAATTTCCCTCTTAGGATTGCTTATGTCCCACATGTTACTGGATTGTTATGTTCTCATTTTCATTTGTTTCAAGATACCTTTTTGTTTATTTTGATCTTGTTTAATAACATGTTTTTATCTTCCATGTCTTTGTGTGTTTCTCGGTATTTTTTTTTTAAAGATTTTATTTATTTTGGAGAGAGGCATAGAGAGAGAGAGATAAATATATGGTTGCCTTTCATCTGTCTCTAGCTATGGTTCTGGCTGGAGACCTGGCTTACAACCTGGTTATGTGCCCTGGCCAGGGAATTGAACCAGTCAGTATTCTTGTGATTGATTTCTAGCTTTATAACATTGCAGTCAAAGAAGAATTTTTTTTTAAGATTTTATTTATTATTTTCAGAGAGAGGGGAAGGGAGCAAGGGAGAGAGACATCAATGTATGGTTGCCTTTCACCTGTCTCCAGCTATGGACCTGGCTGGAGACCTGGCTTGCAACCTGGTTATGTGCCCTGGCTGGAACTTGAACCAGTGACCTTTGGGTTCACACACCAGTGCCACCAGCCAGGGTGATATTCTTGATATGATTTCAATCTTCCTAAATTATATTGATGCCCTGGCTGGTGTGGCTTATTGGGTTGAGCACTGGCCTGCTAACCCAAGGGTCACCAGTTTGATTCCTAGTCAGGGCACATTCCTGGTTGCAGGCCAGGTGTCCAGCCAGGTACCCGGCTGGAGGCACGTGAAAAGCAACCATTCGTTGATGTTTCTCTCATTTTCTTTCTCCCTCCCTTCCCCTCTCTCTAAAAATAATGAATAAATTTTTTTTTAATTATATTGAGATTTGTTTCATGTCCTCATATGTGGTCTATATTAGAAAACATTCCATGTGCACCTGAATAGTATATATATTCTACTTTCAGGTGAAATGCCCACATATTTAGGTGCTCCTTTCGCTCCGTGCATAAATGTTGACTAGGGTTATGTCCTCTTGTTGGATTATTCCCTTTATTGTTCTGTAGTGTCCTTCTTTGTCTCTCACTATAGTCTTGGTTTTAAAGTCTATTTTATCAGATACAAGTATTGCTAACCCAGCTTTTTTTTCCTTTCCATTTGTAGAATATTTTTTATCCTTTTACTTTTAGTCTGTATGTATACTTCAATCTGTGGTCCGGCTCTTGGAGGCAGCATACGTACGTGTCTTGTTTTCTTATCCATTCAGCTACCCTATATTTTTTGTTTGTTTGTTTGTTTTAAGATTTTATTCATTATTTTCAGAAAGAAGGGCAGGGAGAGAGGAAGAAAGGGAGAGAAGCGTCAATGTACGGTTGCCTTTCACCTGCTTCCAGCTAAGGACCTGGCTGGAGACTTGGCTTGCAACCTGATTATGTGCCCTGACTAGGGAATTCAGCCAAGCGACCTTTGAGTTCACAGGCCGGCGCCTATCCACTGAGCCACACCAGCTAGGGTTTCCGTATGTCTTTTGGTTTGTGTATTTAAGCCACTTATATTTAAGGTGATTATTGATAGAGACATAATTAGAGACATCTTTTTCTGGCTTTTTAAATTGTATTTTATTGATTATTTTGTTACAGTTATGCGAATTTCTTTCCCTTTTCCTCCCCTCTGCCAGGCACTTCACTTCCCTCCTGCAATCCCACCCCCCTTAGTTCATGTCCATGGATGATGCCTATCAGTTCTCTGACTTCACCCTTTTCTATATTATTCTTAACTTCCCCCTGTCTATCTAATACCCACCAATTATGATTCCTAATCCCTGCTCCATTTCCCCCTTTCTCCTTCTTCCCCCTCCCAGCTGATAACCCTCCCAATGATCTCCATACCTATGATTCTGATCCTATTCTGGTTGTTTGCTTAGTTTGTTTTTATTTACATATTTATTATCTGGGTTCTGTTGTTGATAGTTGTGAGTTTGTTGTCATTTTAATGTTCATAGTTTTGATTTTCTTTTTCTTAAATAAGTCCCTTTAAGATTTCATATAATAAGAGCTTGATGAAGATGAACTTATTTTGTTTTATCTTTTCTGGGAAGCACTTTGTCCATCCTTCCATTCTAAATGATAGCTTTGCTAGACAAAGTAATTTTGGTTGTAGGTCCTTGCTTTTCCTCACTTTGAAACTTCTTGCCAGTCCCTTCTTGCCTGCAAAGTTTCTTTTGAGAAATCAGCTCATAGTCTCTTACAGGAGCCCCTTTGTAGGTAACTCATCTTCTCTCTTGCTGCTTTTAAGATTTGCTTTTTATCTTTAAACTTTGGTGTTTTAATTATGATATGTCTTGGTATGGTCCTGTTTGGGTCTAGCTTGTTTGTGCTTCCTAGACTTGTAAGTCTATCTTCTTCGTCAATTTGGGAAGCTTTTCTGCATTATTTTTCATGTAAGTTTTCAATTTCTTGCTCTTTCTCTTCTTCTGGCACCCCTATGATTCAGATGTTGGCACACGTAAAGTTGTCCCAGACGTTCCTAAGACTTTCCTAATTGTTTTCACTTTTGTACTGGTTAACTATTTATTTTTTCCTTATGTTCCAAATCATTGATTTGAAACTCAATTTTCTGTGGTTCACTACTGGTTTTGTGTGGCTTTTCCTTTGTTTCACTTAGCATAGCCTTCACTTCCCTTCTGCATTTGCCATACTTAAGCATATCTGTCAAGTCTGTGAGCATCTTTATTACCAGTGTTTTGAACTCTGCGTGTATTAGGCTGGCTATATTCTCATTGCTTAGTTCTCCCGCTGGAACCTAGATTTGTTCCCTCTTTTGGGCCATACTTCTCTGTCTTCTCAACTTGACAGGTTTCTGTGTTTGCCTCTGTGTCTTTTTTTTTTTTTTTTTTTTTTTGACTTTATTGTTGTTGTATTACATCTATCCCCTTTTTGCTTGCCTCTGTGTCTTAAGTAGGGCTGTCTCACCTGTTATGTTGTAAAGGGCAGAGCCTTAAGTTTTCATTAGTAGGGAGCAACCCAATTCTTTCTTTTTTTTTTTTTTTTTTTTTTGGTCTGGGAAGCTCCTTAGGTATCCTTCAGTTTGAAATGATAGCTTTGCTTATTAAAGCAGCCTTGGCGGTAGGTCCATGCTTTTCACACTCTGAATATTTCACACCACTCCTTTCTGGCTTGAAGTATTTCTGTTGAGAAATCTGATGATAGTCTAATTGTGCTCCCTTGTATGTAAATACCTGCTTTTTTCTTGTGGTTTTTAGGATTCTCTCCTTGTCTTTAAGGCTTGCCAATATAAGTATGTGTCTTGTGTAGCCTCTTTGGTCCCACTTGTTTGGGACTCTCTGAGCTTCCTGGACTTGCGTGTCTTTTTCCTTCACCGGATTAGGGAAATTTATTACCTCAAATAGATTCTTGATCCCTTGATCACTCTCTTTTCCTTCTGGTATTCCTATAAAGTGGCTGTTGTTATCCTTCATATTGTCCAAAATGTTTTTAAGCTCTCCTCATTTTTCAAATTCTCTTTTTCTGCTCTGTGTGTTTTTTTCCCCTACCTTGTCCTCCAAATCACTGATTCAGTCCTCTGCTTCATCTAACCTACTGTTTATTCCTTCCAATGTATTATGTACTTCAGATATTGCATCCTTTATTTCTGACTGGTCCTTTTTTATGATTTTTATGTCTTTTTTTTTGCTTGTTTTTGAGCATCCTTATAATCAATACCCTGATAAATTGTTTACCTCCATTTCATTTTGTTCTTCTGGAGCCTTCTCTTGGTCTTTCATTTGTGGTCTCTTTCTTTTTCTTCTGATTTTGGCTGCTGCTTTGTATTTGTTATTATGATTAGGTAGATTTGCAAAGACTTTGGTGTAGACCTTTGTTAGATGCAGACTGTGACTGGCCCTGGGCAACCTTTTTAGAGCTTTCAGAGATCCACAGCTTGTGGCTCCCTCTGCTGGGCCTGTGTCTATACAAAAAGAACTAGGCTGTACACCAAGGACAGTGTTTACCAGCATCAGGCCTGGGGGAGGGTCAGCTAAAGTCTCATAGCTCCCAGAGATCCACTTTACTTGTTAAACTTAATCAGTGATGTATCCACAGGCTGTACTCAGCAGGCTATTGTTTTCCCTCAGGCTGATATGATACCGCCTGGAGGGGAGCACTCTGCCTGAGAAAGATGGCTTATGCAGTTTGGGAAATGACTCAGCCCAGAGATCCTGGTGCTTGTTCCTTCAGTTCCCTTCCTAGATCCACTAACCGCAGACTTTCCTCATGCAGTTCTAGTCCACTGTGCCCTCTCTCTGCCGGAGCCCAGGGTAAGTGGCTACAAACAAAATTTTATGCATTGGCCCTTCAAGAGGCTCTGTCTGTCTCCAGGCTGTCTCTCTCTGGCAGACAGAAACCCTGGTGCTTTTCACAGCTGGTTGTTACCTGGGTGACTCCCAGCTTTGGTGCTGTGGGGTAGGGAGCATAGCTGTGGTTTAGACCCCACACTTCTCAGGTGGAACCCCTCAGCCACTGAAATGTCCCTCCAGAACTTCAGCTGCCAGCTGTGGAGCCCAGACAGCCCTCTCACATCTCCTCCTCACTCTGTACCGGTCGTGTTGGGTGAAGTGCTTTCTTCTGTGTGTCTATGGTTATAAGGCTTCTCTCCAGCTTGTGTCCAGTTGGTTATTCAGAATGATTTCTCTACAATTTAGTTATAATTCCAGATTGGTCCTGGGAGGTGGTTAGTGTAGCTTCAACTAACTTTTCTGCCTTCTTGGGTCTCCAGCTGTAATTTCTGGTGTTACCTCTTCAATTATTCTTTATAACATACATCAAGAGGACTGTGCTGCTCTTAATACTTAGATTTTGAGTTAGTTTCTAGCATTAACTGTGAAGTTGTGGTCCATCCCCATTCTTAATTCTCCTGTGCCGAGTAGAAAAGTGCTTAAAATAGTATATTATACATAATAGACTTTTTTGATTTATTTGTAAAGAATAAATGTTTATTGAATATAATTGAAATGATTATAAAAACTAATAATGGTCAACATGTGCCAAGCACTTATTTGGACCAAGAACTGAACTGCTTGTTCTTTACGCTTTACCTAGGGCAGACGCCTTGGCAACAGAGCATCGGTTGGGCCCACCAGGATTTGAACTAATGACCTTGTTCTTATTAGGCCAATAGTCTGAGATATTTTTTAAATATTTTATTGTTTATGTTATTACAGTTGTCCCAATTTTTTCCCATCACCTCCCTCTACCTAGTCTGCTTCCCATGTCCATAGTCAACCCCCACATCATTGTCCATGTCTCTGGGCCCTTCATATATGTTTTGACTCATCCTTTCTCCTTAGCCCATATCTCACCCTGTGTCATCCTGTTATAACTCATAGTGACAACTGTTAATTGTATTACTCAAGGAATATATGCATAACATCGTTTCCTCAACTATATAGCATGCTCACGTATTGTAACTCGGTTACCAAAAAAATGAATAATGCTAATTCTAACACTTATTATGCTTCCACATTCTGGCCTGTAATGGTCACTTAGGCTAAGTTGTGAATCACCACCACCAAGGTCACACCAAGGTTAAAATAGGCTTTCTGCATGATTCAGGAGAATATACTAAATATTATGTGTGACAGCTTTATAAAGAGGATTGTATTTAAATAAAATGGACATTGGCACTGGGCTTTTCAAAGATGATCTAAAGTATTAGTGAAATTTTTATATTGATCCTTCTATAAAGTTACCACCAAAAGTAATAGACTCATTAATGGTTAGAGTAGGTTGGTGGTACTCTGACTAATCACCCTTCTGTTTTGTGGTGTTATTTTAGTTGTTGTAGTATTGGTTATAATAGAAATAAATATAAATAGACTCACATTTTAGGTTTATTTGCATGCTTAACATTGTCTCACAAGTGATAGAAAATGTAACTACAAACAATACGAAAGAATAGGAAGGTACAGGCTCTCATTCTCCCACAGAAACATTAAATAAACAATAGACTAAAGAAAACATATTGGAGCTCTGAAAACCAGATAGTGATCTATACTAACACACCATCAAGAAAAAGCCACATTCAAAAAAAGTAGAAAAATGTCATGATGTTTTTACTCACCCTTGCCCACCCGCTCCCCAGCATGGCATAGTCTGAAAGAAATGGCTCATTACCCTGTTCCATCCCTCAGGATGGAAGGAGCAGAGCACAACTTGTTTGCGACATTCTGGCCTACCCGAGGGCTCCCAAAGGACTGGTGTCTGTCTTGTCTGACTCAGAACTGAGACAGGGAAAAGCACATGATTTGGATCTCAGGCTAGCAGAGGCCATGGCATGTGAAACTGTGGAGGGACTGCAGACCCACAGACACCTGGGGTGTAATTTTTTTTTTTTTTTTGTAACTCCACTTTTTATTTTCTACATAATCTAATCAACAAACGCACAAAGAATTGTAAGTCTATGTTAACGGCTACACAATATATTATATAATGATGTTATTTGTGAATCAATAATAAAGTTGAGGGATGTAACTAAAGAAATTCCTTATGGAACTGAAGTTGGTATTAATATGAGAAGGACATCACAGCTTTAGGGTGTTATATGTAACCCCCCTTAGTAATCACAAAGGTAACATCTATAGAACAGGAGCCCCCAAGCCCCAGGCCACGGATTAATACCATACCTGTCCGTGGCCTGTTAGGAATTAGGCCACACAGCAGGAGGTGAGTGGCAAGTGAGTGAAGTTTCATCTGTATTTATACCCACTCACCATCACTTGCATTGCTCCCTGAACTCCGCCTCATGTCAGATCAGCAGTGGCATTAGATTCTCACAGGAGCGCGAACCTGCTGTGAACTGCACATGCAAGGGATCTAGAGTGCACGTTGCCTTTGAGAATCTACTGCCTGATGATCTGAGGTGGTTCTAGCTGGAGAGCAGCTGCAAATGCAGGTTACCATTAGCACAGAGGTTTGGCTGCACAGAGAAAATACAAATCAACTGCTTGCAAACTCGTACCAAAACCCTATCAGTGAGTGGCAAGTGACAATTAGGCTGCATCTGGCGGCTTTACAGTGGAAAGTGAGTTGATGTACTTCAGTTGTACAGCTGCAACTAGCGGCAGGCTTTGATTCAGAATCTGACTTATTTTAGTCTGTGAGTGGACTGCCCATTATTTACCACTTTCATCTGCATCTCTTTCTTATACTGTGTACTTGTCCAGTTACAGTTTGGTAAGCCCACATGCTAAACCTAGCCAAAATGAGTAAAAAATAAAAGTTGCTGGTGGATAAGGCACTAGCCTACAAACCCAAAGGTTGCTGGTTCGATTCCCAGCCAGGATACACCACCAGGTTGCAAGCCAGGTCTCCAGCCAGGTCCGTAGCTGGAGGCAGGTGAAAGGCAACCATACATTGATATTTCTCTCCCTCTCTGCCTCCCTCCCTTCCCCTCTCTTTAAAAATAATAAAATCTTTTTTTAAAAAAATGTCACTGCAGAACTTCTTTGAAAAGAGGAAAAGACCCAGTGATGATACAGCAGAAGACTTAAGACTCTTCAGGCTGCATTTAACAGAAAATACCAACAGTCCTACTTAAATTACTGGTTCATTACAACAGGTGATTCACATTCTCCAAACCTTCAAAACTGCTTCACCACATGGAGACCAATCACCCTGCATTAAAAGATAAGCCTTTAGAGTTTTTCAAAAGAAAGAAACGTGAAGAATAGAAGCAGTAATTGAAGGCCACCACTTCATCAAATATGTCTGCACTGAGAGCATCATTCTTAATGGCTAACCTCATTGCTAAGGCCAAGAAGCCCTTTGCTCTTGGTGAAGAGTTGATCCTGCCTGCTAAGGACATTTGTTGTGAACTTTTAGGAGAGGCTGCAGTTCAAAAGGTGGCACATGTTCCTCTTTCATCTAATACCACGTGTTCTTTTGTTAGGACCATAACTAGATGATTTAATGAAATAGAGGAGGATATTGAGGTGCAATTGTTAAGAGAGGATTGAGTCACCCAGGTATGAAATTCAGGTTGACAAATCTACTAATGTTGACAAGGCAACCATGCTTGATTTTTGTGTGATGTATTTTTCAAGAGAAGGTGCATAAGGATATGTTATGTGCATTTTTGTTTCCACCCAACACCACAGCTGTAGAACTATTCAAGTCTTTGAACAATTACAAGTCACAAAAACTGAGTTGGTCATTTTGTGTCGATATATGCATGGACAGAGTAGCTGCCATGACTGGACAGCTTTCAGGATTACCTACTAGGTCAAAGAGATTGCTTCTGAATGTGAGTTTATACACTGCCATCTGTAGAGAAATGCTGGCTAGCTGAAAAGTGTCACCTAAACTTAACAACCTTTTTCAGGATGTGATTAAAATTATCAGCCATATTAAAGTGCATGCCCTTAAGGCAGATCTGTTCATGCAGATCTGTTCATGCAGCTCTGTGAGGAAATGGACACAGAGCACACTCGTCTTCTCTTATACACAGAAGTGAAGTGGCTTTCTAAAGGTAGATCACTGGCCAGAGTTTTTAGTTAGGAGATCTCCACTCCATAGATTTCTTTTAGGAAAACGGTCATCACTGGCAGCACATTTCAGTGACACAGAATGGGTTGCAAAACTTGCTGACTGTGTGACATATTCAACCTGCCCAGCAAACTCAATCTGTCACTTTAGGGGAGAATGGCAACTGTGTTCAAGTCAGCAGATGAAGTGGCTGCATTTAGAGCTAAATTGGAATTATGGGTGGGCGACAAGTGAACATTGATTTTTGACATGTTTCAAACATTAGCAGAGATTTTGAAAGAGATTGTGCCAGGGCTTCTTTCTCCGGGCTGGTGCATGACCACCTGTCTCAGCTTTCAAAAGAGTTTGAACATTGCTTTCCAACCACATAAGATCCCCTGCCAACACCCCCACTGCTCCCAAACTGGGAATGAATGGATCCAAGACCATTATTTGTGAATAAGCAAGGTGAATGGACTTTGTCCATGCTAGAAGATCTACTGCATGGGATAGCAAATGCCAGTTGCCTTAAAAGGATGTTCGAGACAACTTCAAATCTCCATAGGTTCTGGATCAAAGTCAAGGTGGAATATCCTGAGATTGCCACAAGCACTGAAAAGCCTGCTTCCATTTCCAACATCCTATCTTTGTTAAGCAGGTTTTTCTGTAGTGACACCGACCAAAATGAGGTTACAGAGTAGACTGGACATAAGCAATGCACTTCTTGTGTCACTGTCTCTCATCACCCTCAGATGGGACTGTCTAGTTGCTGGAAAACAAGCTCAGGGCTCCCATGTGTTCTGCATTATGGTGAATTGTAGAATGATTTCATTATATGTTACAATGTAATAATAGAAATAAAGTATGATAAATGTAATGTGCTTGAATCACCCTTAAACCATAACCCCTCCTCCACACCATCCATGGGGAAATTGTCTTCCATGAAACTGGTCCCTGGTGCCAAGAAAGGCGGGGGAAAGCTGCTATAGAATATATGCAAAGGAAATGAAAAGCAGTCAGTACAAAAAATCAACCAAACATATAAATGGAAAGTGTCCCATGTTTATGAATTAGAAGACTTAGTATTGTTAGGTCTGTACTGCCCAAAGCAATCTACAAATTCAGTAGATTATTAAAACTCTAATGACAGTTTTTTGTTTTTTAATTTAATTTTATTTTTGTTGTATTACATCCATCCCTCTTTTTTTCCCCCTCTTAATGACAGTTGTTGGTTTTTTTTGCAGTAGAAAAATTTACCCTAAAATTATATGACATCTCAAGAGACCCCAGATGGCTAAAACAATCTTGAAAAAGAACACTTCCTGGATTCAAAACTTAGCTACAGTAATCAAAACAGTGTGACATACAGACATATAGACCAATGGAATAGAAAACAGAGTGGAGAAATAAATCTTTATATGGTAAAATGATTTTTAACAATAGTGCCATGGTCACTCAATGAGCAAAGGACAGTGTTTTCAACAGATGGCGCTGAGAAAACTAGATAACTACATGAAAAAGAGTGAAATTAGACTTTTACCTAACACCATATGTGAAGTCTTACTCAAAATGGACAAAGAGCTAAAACTATAAAACCCTTAGAAGGAAACATGGTAAAACCTCATGACAATGGATTTGGTGATGACTTCTTGGATATAGTACCAAGGCAACAAAAATAATAGATTTTTATGCATCAAAAGATACTATCAACAGTGAAAAGCAACCCACAGAATGAGAGAAAATATATGCAAATTATATATCTAAATATCTAGATTCCCACAACTCAACAACAAAAGAGTGGCTTTAAAAAGGATTGCAACTGACATTTCTCTAAAGAAGATAAACGAATGGCCAATAAGCACATGAAAACATGATCAGTATCACTAATCACTAAAAAAATTTTTTTTAATGCAAATCAAAACCACAATGAGCCATCACCTCACCACACACCAACATAAATGAACAAGTGTCAGCAAGGATGTGGAGAAACTGGAACCCTTGTGCATTATTGGTAGGACTGTGAAATGGAGCAACCACCATAGAAAACTTCAAAATCTAAAATAAAATGACCACATGATCCAGCAATCCCACTTCTGGGTATGTGCCTGAAATTAAAAGTAGGTATTTATACATGCATGTTCATAGTAGCATCATTATTCACAATAACCAAAGGGAGAAGCATCAACAAATGAATGGATAACATACGGTATATTCACACAATGGAACAGTAGTCAAATTCATACAGACCAAGTAAAGGGTGATTGCCAGGCACTGGGAGGGAGGGAAGACTGGGGAGTTAATGATTACAAAGTTTCAGTAAACATTCTGGAGATGGGTGATGATGGCTGTAGAACAGTGCAAATATACTTAGGTCCATAGGACTACCCGCTTGAAATGGTTTAAGTGGAAAAGTTTATGTTATGTGTATTTTACCAATTTCTTTAAATGAGGGGAATACATGCAAATCCTCACAACGAATCAAGAAATCAAGTAACAACTGTCCACTAGATGTTGTGTTAATGGGTTAATTCACTTTCAATGTTCAACTATTTATTCTAAAAAGTAAAATGTTTTAATTCCTAATTATATATTACGTAAACAAGTGGTCAGTTTTAGGTGATGTTTTAACAAAGCTAGAATTTTACATAAAATATCCATCTGTTAACTATATGAATCACGTGTTATTTATTTATTTATTTATTTTAAATTTTATTGTTGCATTACATCCATCCCCTTTTTGCTCCCCTCTGTCCCCCTCCTCACCCACCCATTCCCCCCAAAGTCAATCCCACCTGTTGTCCATGTCCATGGTTCCTTTATACTAGGTTCTTGTCTAAACTGCTCCCCATCCTTGCCTCTTCCTCTCCACTCCCCCCAACTGTTTTTTATTTATATTCAACTCATTCATTAATGAATGTTCATCTTATGTGGGGATTAGAATATAGAAACAATGTTTTTCAATAGTTACATGTTGAATTTATTTGCATATTACAATCATAATTCAGATCTCTGCTACATTCTAAATTGAAAACACATATGTTATAGATTTTAAACCAACAGTACAAAAAATTTTGTTTTTAACCATCTAGTTTCTATCCCCTGAATTTCATAAAGACATTATAATAAAAAAGGAACTGACTAGACAACAATGATTGGTCCTTGGCAAATAATATCTTTTTCAGAAGGAACTGGTGTAGACATCTGATATGTTATAAAACTTAACATTTGCTTTGACTTATTTTTTCTTTTGTATTCAACACGTAAATATTCTTTGTTAAGCAACAGTGTTTTTCTGATATTTCATGATGTTATGACAACAATTTAACAACTGGTTAGTCATGACACCTATAACTTGGGATTAGAACAGGATCAGATTCAGCAAAACAAAGTTTGCAGCTTTTTTGTTTCTTTGGAGAAAAGATTCTAAATCATTTTGAGATTAAATTTTGATTAATATATAAGGTGAAATTTAGGTCTCAGTGGCAATTTAAACATATTTAATGTATTCTTTTAAGATTTTTAATGTATTTTTAATGTTTCAATCTACAATAAAACAAAGTAAATGTATTTTTATTGCTTGGATATTCTCTTAATCCTTTTGGGAATACTGTCACTTCAGAAGCATTAATATCTGGATTTATTTTTGCTAATTTTAACACTAGGATTCTAACATCTAGATATGATCTAAGTTTTTTTGGAAGATCCTTTCTAAGACACATAATGAAGACTAGCAAAATCTAAACCGGAGTTTAGATATTTCTCCTTTCTTAACCAGAATTTATGTTCTAATTAGATAAAGTTAATCACTGGTATCTCAGTTGAGTTATTCTTGTGTTAGGCTGGAGCATGTGGTTTTCTAAAAGTGAAGTCACACTGAAATACCAAATACCATCTATTCAGATGGTAAATCAGTAGTCAAGGCTGAAGTCGATTAGGCAGGGTCTAGAAATAATAGGCAAAACATTTTCATAAATGTTACGGTTAATACCACAATCATGCTTCTGGTTTATTTTTTTGGACTTTTTAACATTGACTGCTCTCAAATGCATCATTACTATCAAATCAGCCAGTGAGGCCTGAACTGGTAAAATAACCTGCCAGGTTAGTAGACTTTCTCTGCAGGGAAATATATATTTTAAAATTCAAGTATCTGAATCTATTTCATATGCCAGTTATTTAATAGCCATGGAGTGTTTATCCCATGTGTGAAAATTGACCCAGAGATAAGTATCCTAAAAATGTGCAAAGTGAAAGGAAAACAATGGCATAAAACCTTGCCCCCTAAATCAGTGACCAGCTGGCTGTTATCTTTCACCTTGTCAGAGGTTCGTTGAGGAACTGGCTGTCTCAGGGCCATTTGAGGCAGAAGTCAGCCTGGAACATAAGTGTCAAAACTTTTGGATAAGGTCTTTCATTTCTGTTTGAAAATGAAACTGAATATAGCCGTCTTCAAAAAGGCAGATCTTTCATATTGTTGACACTTAGGTTACTGATAATTACTTAAAAGCCGAAATCGACAGCAAAAGTAAAAACCTCAGGGAGAGCGCTGGCATGGGCACACACAGGTAGTGTGCACACGCATAGACAGTCTCAACAGGCTTGAGAACGTGACCCAGCATGAGGAAAGCCACAGGAGTTTCCATTCACCCATTAAACAAATATTTATTGAGTAACTAAGTATACACCAAGCATCATATTTCTTGTGACTAGTAGCCCTCTGACTTTTCAGGTTATTTATTTTAAGGAGGAAAATATAGTTCGCTATTTTTAAACCCAAATATTTCAAAAAGAGAACTGATTTTGATTGTTGCAATGTTCAAAGAAGTGTAAATGATAAAGGCATTTTTTTCCCTTCAGGTAAAGCTGGTAATAGTAAGTCCAAGTAGTAATCAATAGGCAATATTTAACTGAATTATTGTAATAATCATTCCTGTAAATGAATACCTAAAATCTACTTAACGTAGATTGCTAATGGGAATAGGTTTTTAGGTGGTTGATAAAAACCCAGCAAAGCTTTCTGTAGCTTCCTTTGTTAATCTATGACTCCTAATTGAGATTGAATAATTGCCCAGGTTACAACTTAGCTTTTTGCTTTAAGTGTGAAGGTACTGCCAGTGAAACAAGTCAATCTTACCAAAATATATTCTTCACATATTCTTGTTCGTAGTAATTGGAGAGAGGGTTAAGGAGTACTGGTTGGATTTGGAGGTGGGAACATAAGCTGTAAGGCATATTTAAAGACAGGTGCTTAGAGTGGGCCTCGGAGAGCAGACGCTTTCTCCCCAGACACGGCCAGACTGGGGACCTGGGTGCAGTGGAGGGGGTTCATCAGGCTGGTAACGGCAATTAAAGATGACATTTCAGCCCAGATTAGCGTGACCTGTTAAGAAAACCTTATGAATACCATGTATTGTTTTCATCATTTTTACAAGAGTCTTATACTTGTCTGCCAAAAAAAAGTGGTCCCAAGCAGATTTCTGAGAAAACACTACAGTTAGTCAATCTAGCCCTATTTAGCTTTAGCTTTTCAATACTGTTGATGCAAAGATGAAATCATTGGCTTCACGGAGGTAAGACATGTTATTTCTCCATTTGGGCCTCAGTATGTGTATATACTAACAGTATGTGTACTTGCCTTGTGTTTCTTTTGTAGTAGTTTTATTTTTTTAGTGAGATCACTACCTTATAATTTTATTTTTTCTATTTTTACTATCATTTATGTCATAGTCTTTTTCCCTTTCTGCCTTTTTCACCAGTTTACTTCAGTGTCCCCAGTAGTTCCTGAATTCTTGAAAACTCCTGCAATTACGGATCAGCCCCCTACAAGGTCCACAGCTCCTGTGCTCCCCACAAACACTGTGTCCTCAGCAAAACCTGGGCCAGCACTGGTAAAGGTGGGTGCTCCGCATAGGCACTGGTTTGAGTGTCTATACCTATGACTGTTGTCTGTAGCTCCACACATGGAAGACAAAGGCATGTGTCCATGTTGCCCAGCCCGCCTTTTAGCTTGAAGCCTTAAAAACAAAATCATGGGAAGACTTAGACCAGGCCTTAATATTTTAAATATTTGAAACTGCCATCTTCAACACATAACCTGTCATTCTGTAGTCACAGAACAGCGCAAATGTGAGCAATGAGAAAGGTTGTAGGGATCTTTCTATCAGCAATTCCCAGTTCTGCTCTCAGCCAGGCCATGAGGACAGAACACGGAGAAATAGGGTAAGATGGAAGCACTTTCATACAGCCCATGGGAATCCGGAATCTCACAAATAGATGTCTTTAACGGTAACGTGAATTTTGGACTTTGTACACAAGGTTAAATTCAGTGGTATTCCAGATATATTACATGGTAAGTTAAAAGTTTTATAGAAGCAGATACTTTTGGTTTAGCAGATTTGGCCTGATGAAGCTTGGTTTGTTCTTAGATAAGCTGCAGGTTTGTGGCACTGCTCCCTGCATTTTACTTGGTCAAAATACTTCAGTCAACACAAGTCCCAAGACAGATTAAAATGTTTAATATATAGTACTTTTTTAAAGTTTTTGAAGTGTACTTAGAATTGCTAAATAACCTGCAGAATAGTTTAATCGATTTAGATGTAGCTTTTGCTAAAACTAGCAAGAACTCTCAGAACTAAAAAAGGTCATTAGAGAACAAACTAACCCTATTAGCGCCTTTCAAATGAGGAGACCAAGACCCAAAGAAATAAGAGTGACAAGGCTAGGAAGGACCTCAGCCTCCTAAAGTCCAGTCCATCTTTTTTTCTGTCTTCTCAGTTAACCTATTGCTGGACTCTTCGGAGGTAGTTAGCCTGGTGCATTCCTCCTCCCCATCTGTCCCTGGGCCTGTCCTTGGAACCTGTCCTTGGTTCTCTTCCGACTCCTGGCTATCTTTGTCAATGTAGCCAAGGGTGTGTGGCTTCAAGGGCATATTGTATATTTCACTGTCTTCCATCATTTAGTATTAGAGCCTAAGATTCCAGAGGGTGGCAAGTGGCAATTGTTTCAGTAAAATCTTCCCACATTCCCAAGCATGCATCACTAACAGCAGAGAGTGTTTGAAAGCTACCCATCTTTCCCTGCAGATACTGAGGAATGATCCTCTGCCTCTCCCCATCTTTGAAATTCTGCTCTCCCCCAATGTCTGTCTTTAAAAGAGGACCTTGGTTCTAGGGCAAGTGACATTGCTTAAGAATGTGAGATTCTGGGGTTGGGGAGGGAACCCTAGGACCACGCCAGTGGAGGAAAGGACAGGTACATATTAGGAAACAGACCGCAATTCTTTGGGTTTTCCTATGAGGAAAACTATTTCCCAGCCTCACTTCTTGAGGGAATAGGCATGTGCTGGCTGATAGGTAATAGCGGATTTGGTCTGAGGAACACTGGTTCTTATGTTTACGTCCTCTCCCTTGTCAGCAGGTTCCTTCCTGATTACAGCTGGGCCAGTTGCTTTACTGTTACACAGCCATTAGAGACAAACCTCTGTAACTCAGGCCCCATTCATTGCTATGCTCAGTTTGAAAAAACTAAAAATATATTATTGATAACAACATAAGCTGATGACAGTGAGTTGAATAATATTGTGAGATGACAGGGGAATTTTAAGCAGCAAGGATGATTTCTGATATTGTGATTTTTAAGTGCCTGATAAGTGATTTCTAATTGTGCATAAACAGTGTGATAAATTGATGCATCATCAATTTATTCAGGAGATACTTATCTAGCACCTTCTATGTACCAGGCACTGGTCTAGGTTTGAGGAATCAATAAAGCAGTGAAAAAAAAAAATCACAAAACACCCCTATCTTGGTTATGAGTGAGAAGTAAACAGACAACAAAACACAGAGTGGGCTGGTAGAGAGGAGTCAAGTGATGATATGGGAGCACTGAGGAGCCATGGGGAGATGTTTCTGTTTTCTGGAACACTCGGGCAAAATCCGCAGATCGCATCTGAGCAGAGATATAAAAGAGCTGAGGGAGTTGCCATGAGGATCTCTGTGGGTCAAAAGTAAATATTAATAGTGATGATTTCTGGTGTGTAGACTATGGTGACTTTTTTTTAATTTTCTAATTCTTCGAATATGAACATAAATAACATGATCATGCCAATAACCATGTTCAATGTAGTACCTCCCAAAGACTTCTTATTGAGTATTTTACCTAAGCAAGCTTAGGAATAATTTCTTATGCCTTGTTGTTTTGTTGATGGACTCTTTTTTTCAGATGAAGTTCTAATAGGAATACTAAAAAAAGTAGAAAATGATCTGGTAACTTTAAATGGAGGAAAAAGAAAACGTAAGAATAAGTCATGTGATCCTTAATTACACCCCATTTTCAAAATAAAAATATATTTAAAAATTTTTTAACTCATATTCATATTACTCAGTGTTTTTTGTGTTTATATTCCCATAGAAATACAGTTTTATTCTAATTTATTCTCATTACAAGCATTTTTCTATTTTTCCATATTCTTTATTTTTAATGGCTATAAAATATTTTGTAGTTATAGTGAAATATATTTCATCTTTTTTTCTCCTGTTTTTCACTAGGAGATAATACATGTAAGCACTTAGCGATGTGCACACATAGAAAACTCATGGTGAATGTTTGTTGAATTTGAATGGATAATGCTAAGTTGAGCATTTTGCCCTAGTCTGAGGGAACAAGGCAACAGCTCTTAAGAACAAGATTTCTTGGTCAAGGGTATATGCACATGTTTGCCTGGCTCTCAAAATGTGTGTCATGTATTGCTTTCCAGAGTGGCCCCACCAGTTCCAAAGCTGCATTACTTTTTCATTTCAAGTCATTAAGGCACACAGTAAAATAGATTGCATGTGGTAGCAACTTTAAAATGTTCTTATTCTCTTTTTCTCACAAATAGCAAAGCCATCCCAAGAATCCAAATGACAAGCACCGTAGCAAAAAATGCAAAGACCCTAAACCACGGGTAAAGAAGCTGAAGTACCACCAGTACATTCCACCAGACCAGAAAGGTGAAAAGAGTGAGCCACAGCTGGACTCCAACTACGCCCGCCTGCTCCAGCAGCAGCAGCTGTTCCTGCAGCTACAGATCCTGAGCCAACAGCAGCAACACTACAACTACCAGACTATCCTGCCTGCACCACTCAAGTATGGGGCCGGGGGCGGTGCGGGCTTCTAAAGTGGATTTTTCTGTGGTTTTTATGAGGACCCATTAGTTACTGAAAGTTGGATGTTGAGATTTATTTGTGTTTAGTAACCCTTTTCATTTTATTGACATCAAAGCTTGGCGTACAGTGTCCGAAGTCAACATAGTGAGAATAGCCTGCATGCTGCTCCAGTTTTTGTCCTCCAAAGTAGGTTCTGAATTTTTCAAGTTAGAAGTAGCTTTTCACAATTACTCATCCAAGAACAATCTGCCTAGTATTAAATGCTATGAAAAAAATGTTGGAAGTGTAAGACCTGGTATGTATAAATAGTTTTTTGTCTTTTGTTGTTTTTTTTTTTTTCAGCATGACCATAAAAACTGGAGTGGTCAAGAACAGTTTTATGAAAAAGGCAGGATATTTATGTGGGAAAGGGTCCCTCCAAGCAGAGGGGAATGCTGTGAGTGGAAGTACAGAGTACAGTGCCTGTTTATTAGGTGGTAAGGAAAATAGCTTGTTAAAAGAATGAACATAATTTATTTTGAATTTCTTTAAGGATTTTATTTATTATTTTCAGAAAGAGGGGAAGGGAGAGAGGCAGAGAGGGAGAGAGATATCAATGTATGGTTACCTTTCACCTGCCTCCGGCTATGGACCTGGCTGGAGACCTGGCTTGCAATCTGGTTATGTGCCCTGGCTGGGAATTGAACCAGCAACCTTTGGGTTCACAGGCTGGTGCCTTATCCACTGTGCCGCCAACCAGGGCTAACATAATTAATTTTTAAGAACAGTAGTGTACAGAATTGAGTAGTGCCAAAGTCCAGAGGAACTTGAAGTTGGGCTGGCTCTAATCTTAAGGTGGTAGGTGTTTCAGGGCTGTACTGATGTGGTAAAATCAACATGCAGGGAAGAATAGTTTGGCTCCAGTATTGAAGGGAAGTGTGAAAGTAGGAAAACCAGTTAGGAATTTTATAGTAAAGTAGATGCAAGAAGATGAAAGGGCACTGATAACAGAAAGGCAGGATCAGAAGAGAAATATTCCAAAAGACAGTGAATGAAAGGTCTTTGTGACCAACAACCATGGAGAAAAGACATGTTTCCAGACTTTGAGCCCAACAGGAACTGAGGGAGTGAGTTCTGACAGTCTCTGAGGTTGATTCCATAGTTTATTTTAATTATGTAATAAAAGAAACTTATAGTTATATAGTCTCAATACGCTTTTTCTGGGAAACAGATAAAATTGCAAAGCCCCTGTTCTTCATTTGGTTCACTTTTTAGGAGAAAGGGATCTTTACATTCAACTTGAGGGTGAAAAGAAAACTCTAGAAAAAGATCAAATCTCATACAAGGAAAAACTGTTCTCTGTGATCAAGTCCCTTGATTTATAATCACATGATTTATAGACACTTTATTTGTTTTCTACATGTAGGCTAAGCATTCCTCCATGGGGAGCCCCAGTTTTCCAGGAGTAGAAAATAGTTATGACCCACTAAAAAGTTTCTCTGTAAGA
This sequence comes from Noctilio leporinus, assembly GCA_004026585.1. Classification (NCBI taxonomy): domain Eukaryota; kingdom Metazoa; phylum Chordata; class Mammalia; order Chiroptera; family Noctilionidae; genus Noctilio; species Noctilio leporinus. Next base: position 73,037 of record PVIW01004891.1, read on the forward strand.
AATACCTCGTGCTTGCTTTGGTGGGCCATGTACTGAAATTGGAACAATACAGAGAGAATTAGCATGGCTCCTGTGTGAGGATAACATGCAATCTTGGAAAGCATTCCATATTTAAAAAAAGAAAAAGATACATCTCCTCATATGCTAATGATTATCAATTCACTCTTTTCTTTCAAGAACCAAATATGTCAAGGAAGGTTAGACCAATTAGTCATTTAGACTTTGCTGTAAAAAATCTTAAATCTACATTAGGGCACAGAGATGAAGGAGGAAAGAATCTTGTAGCATGTTATTATTTTAGAAGCAAGCAGGCCTGAAAGAGCTGTTGACATTGGCAGGACACCAGGAACCCAAAGAGCTGGAAGAGCATCAAAGATAAACGTCCACTGCTTTATAGCTTTGTGCAGGTCCTAGGAAGGTATCCCCATTATGCTGCCCTCCTTGGGCGCCACGATGATAACAGCAGCGATGGCATACATTTGTGTGCTCCTTACAATGCCCCAAGCCATGTGTTCAGCCCTTAATAGCATCATCCATACAGTTTCTCTAGGAGGACTCATATTATTGACCCTTTTCCCAGATGAGGAAACTGTTCAACTGAAACCCCATAAAAGGATTTTTTTTTTGTGCTGTTGATAAAGTATTTCTTTCCTGTGATGAAAGAAATTTACTGGATGGGGCCAGCTTCATAGATGGGAAGAATACATCTAAAGTGCAGAGTTCTCTGTCTTTCCATCACTTCTGTTCCCCCGTCTTCCTCAAACATTCTTGCCACTAAAATGACCAAGCCCACCCCACCCATCTAAGGAAAGCAAGAGACAGGAACCAGGAGGAGAAAAGATCACAGGTTTTTTTTTTTTTTTTGTATTATTTCACCACACAAAGATGGAACATCAGTTCTGTTTTTAACTTCCAGGTCCTAAAAGTGGAGCTGCTATTTTCTAACACACTATTTTTACTTAAATTCCATTATAAGAAACTAAATGTAGAAGTCCTGTAGTGGCCACAATAGTGGAGTTTTCTTACCAATGTAGCCCTTTGGAACTGTGAAAGGAGCAAGAAGAGCCTTATGACATGGGGCAGTAGTCCCAGGGTGACCACACACTGAAGGGCCCTGGGAGGTCACACCATCTCTCAATTTTAGGTTTCTTATGTACACAGTGATCACATTCATCAGCTGCTTTTTCCTCTTAATTTAGGGGAAATTTTGATCAACTTATTTCCCTTATTTTGAAAGTTGAATGAAACACCAAACTCTTCTATCATAGTGACAAGTGTATTACAGAATCTCAACCAAAGTGACAGCATGAATGGAATAATTCATTGAAGTAACACATTCTTGAGGAGACGGTCTCATTCCTAAGGGAGCAAAAGTTGGTTGAGGGGAATCTTACACTTTTTACTTAATAAAGTATAGACATACATGCATTACATAGATATACCATATTATCTATGATATTAAAATTTTATAGGGAAAGTGATAGGAAAAAAGTGTCTAAAAAGGCTCCTTGCATGGACAGTATTGAACATAAATTGAGAAACTTTCATTTAAATAAATTGTTTTCATAATGTAAAAATAAGATTTAAAAGCTGAATTTTTAGAAATGAGAATAACAGAAAATATTTGTCATTTCATCCAAACTTCAAGAAACTTCATTTCAAATACTTCTGGTATTTAACTTCAACACAATTTAAAGCAGGTTTTAAAAGACTCAACTAAACATAGAATTAGATGTTGACAAGGTCAGAAATGGCTTTGAACACACACTTCCAAAAACTCACTGGAGAAAACTTATCGAACTATGGACCTCCCCCCATATAATCAGATCCCTGTTTCAGAATGTGGAATTCAGAGCGCCTCTGGCATCCGTGCCAAGGCTTTTATAGATGGTAAAGCATCAGGCTACAGTGGAATTGACTACTGTGTCAGCCATCCTGTCACCTTTCTTTAATAGGTATCAACCACAAAAAAAAGAAATGCCATTGTTGCCAGGAGTATTGCAGTTGAAAGACGTTAGATGGGACCTTGGTTTCATCTAGACCAGCATTTAAGGAAATTAGTACAAAAGCACCTAACTTATGTACTAATCAACATTTTAAATAAACTTTTAAAAATGAAGTATAACTTACATGTAGAGAAATCCATAAACTGTAAGTGAAAATTGATGTCAAAGTAAGCATCTCCCTATAACCACCTAAATCAAGTCGTGGAACATTATCACTCGCTCTCCTGGTGACTACCCTGGCTTCTATCACATAGACTAGTTTTGCCTGCTTTTGAACATTATACAAGTGCAACCCTATAGTACACATATGTGTCTAGCATTTTTTGTTCAACATTATGTTTGTGAGATGCATCTTTATTGGTGCAAATAGCAGCAGCTCATTTTTATTGCTGTCTAAAATTCTGTAGTTTATCCACTATTCTCTTGATAGACAGATAGATTGCTTCCAGTTGGGACTATTATGAAAAATGCCGTAACAGCTACCCTAGCATGAGTCCTTTGACTGACAAATGTATGTCTCTGTCAGGTATCTTCTAGGAACCAATTCACAGTTCTAGCAGCTGTACATGAGGGCGAGTTCTAGCTGTTCCAAGTACTTATAATCAGCAGCCTACAATATAGCAGCAATCATTCTGGATATGCAGTGCTATTTTGTTGTGCTTTTCATTCGCATTTTTCTCATACCTGTTGAGATTAAGGCTTTGTTCACATATTTATTGACCATTTGGATATTTGATGTCCAGCCATTGTTAATATAACAAAAGAATGGTTTTCATGACATTGATGTAACCTAGCAGCTAAGAAGGGTGGACTGGAATGCACATGCATGAAAAATGACAGCTTTGCGGTACTGGTAGTTGGGGTAGTAGACACCATTAAATGAGCATGTGTATGGTGTGGCCATCACATTCAGAATGACTGAGCAAATAGAGCAATGATTCTGCACCCCTTTTTTTTTTTTTTTTTTTAATTTTATTGTTGTTGTATTACATCCATCCCCTTTTTCCTCCCCTCTGTCCCCTCTCACCACCCACCCCTGCATCACATTTTGCAATAAGCTTGAACGTTCCTCTGTGGAAACTATCCAGATGATACAGAAGGCTACAGCTATGGGCAACTGGCGATTGGCAGCTTCATCACAATAATACACCTGCTCATGCATCACACAAAAAACTCATGCAGAGTTTTTTGGCAAAATAATCAAATCACCTAGGTGACTCTGCCACCCTGCAGCCCAGATTTAGTGCCCTGTGACTTCTGGCTTTTTCCAAAACTAAAATCACCTTTGAAAAAAAGGAAAGAGATTTCAAACCATCAATGAGATTCAGGAAAATACAACGGGGCAGCTGATGGCAATTGGGAGAACTGTGTGAGGTGCCAAGGTGCCTACTTTGAAGGGAACTGAGGCATCATTGTCCTATGTACAATAAATCTTTTATCTTGTATCTTCTTTAATAAATGTCTCTTTTATATTTTACATGGCTAGATAACCTCTGGACACACCTTGTACTTTCTTGTGATATGCTTAAGATTTTCCCATTGAGTTTTCTGTCTTCCTTACTGATTTGCAAGACTTCTTTGAGTATTGTAGATAGGAGTCTTTTGTGAGAAAAACACTTACAAATATTTCTCCTATAGCTTGAATATTCACCCTCTTAAAGATGTCCTTTTTAGATGGATGTAATGCAACAACAATAAAATTTTAAAAAGAAGAAAAAAAAGATGCCCTTTTTAGTTGGTGCTTTTGGTGTCCTGTTTAAGAAATCTTCTCCTATCCAAAGGCCATGAAGATATTATTCTAGTTTTCTTCTAAAAGCTGTATTGTTTTCAGAATTCACAGTTACGCTTTTGGGGATGATGGGAGGAAGGTGTCAATCCACAGCACCATTTTTTCCTGTATGAATATCCAGTTTGGCCCAGTACCATTTAAGAGAACTGCAGTGACAGGTCATATTTGTATGTGGGGCTCTGTTTCTGCATTCTCAGATCTCTCCCAGTTATCTGTTTTTCTGTCTTTGCACCAGCACTACACCACCTGAGTAACCGACTTTTTAATAAATGTTGGTACCTAGTGGTATGGCTGTCCCAGCTTTGCACTTTGCTTTTCTTCTTCATGGATGTCATGGCCGTTCTTGGTCCTTTGCATTTCCATATAAAGCTTAGAACCACTTTGTAAATTTCTACCAAGCAAGCACACAAGTAAAACCTACAGGGATTTTTATAAGGACCTAATTAGATTGACATCTTTACCACATTGAGTCTTCCAATTCATGACCATGGTATGTTTTTTCTCTGTAAGTTAACAGTTTTAGCAGAAGCAATGTCAAATCCAGAAATTACTTTATTATAAACACCTAATTTTTTTCTTTTGCAGGCCACTCAATGACAAAAATAACAACAGTGGGAATTCTGCTTTGAACAACACCATGCCTAACACGCCGAGACAGAATACGTCTGCTCCTGTAAGGAAGCCAGGACCTCTGCCTCCTAGCCTGGATGACTTAAAGGTGATAATCCAAGTAGAGTTTATTCACCCATAAGTACCACAAAAATGTAACTGGTTTGCAAGGTCTGTCTAGGTAGTTTTCAGTGGACATTCAACTTTACCAACAATATAATAACCCTTACAGAGTTACCTTTACATCCATTAAGTTTACTTTACAATGTTACTACAATGACTAGTAATAATTCATTTATTGACCATATCCCATGTGCCACCACCATACCTGTTCTGATTTTAGAAACAAGTTTTTCCTTCCCTGCTCATTGCCAAGTTTGGAAGAAGCGGGGAAGGAAATGTAACAGTTAAGAATGTGATCTTCAGGGGCCTTTCTGGGTTTCTGCTCCAGCTCAGCCTTCTGTTATCTGAGGTAACTTGGAATGGTGATTTCAACCTCCCTATACCTCAAACTCCTCATCTTCTAAATGGGAATACTAATAATACGTACATGTCATGTGAAGATTAATTGAAAGAATAAAGCACTTCCAACAGTATCTGGCACATAGTAATTACTTGATAAATGTAGTTGTTAGCATCATCATTTCTGGTAGTAACTCCTGTGTTTTCTTTGACATAGATATAACAGGAATTACCTCCTAAAAACTCTTGCTTTGTTATTACTGGCCTTTCAAGTTCTTCAGGTCTATAGTTGTGTGTGTTTCTATAGGTTAAAAAGGAAAAAGAAACTGCCCCACTTTCAGATATGCAATAATCTGGAATTCTCTGGCAGATGTAGAGCCCAATTTCTGGTCATAAAAATGCCCCGTAGGTTTGTCAGAAAGCTTTAATACCAGAAGAGAAGAGCTGATTTGTTTGTACTTCTAGGTATCGGAACTGAAGACAGAACTGAAGTTAAGGGGTCTTCCAGTGTCAGGCACCAAACCGAACCTTATCGAACGCCTGAAACCCTACCAGGAAATGAACAGCAACGGTGTTGCTACTGATGGCACTGTGGCAGTGTCAGCATCTGCCATCGTCACCAGTAACCCAGAAGTCACCATGGCATTGCCGGTTACCACACTACAGAATTGCGTGACTAGCTCAAGCTCCACTTTCAAGGCAGAACTGCCATCTGCTGGAACCAGCAACGCAGCCCATGTGGAAACTGCTCATTCGCCTCTGCCGATCTCACCGGCTCCCTCCGAACAGTCCAGTCTCAGCACCGAGGACACGAATATGGCAGACACGTTCACTGAGATCATGACCATGATGTCTCCTTCACAGTTCTTGTGTTCATCTCCTTTGAGAGTGGCAAGTAATGAAGACAGCCTAAGTCCCACCAGCAGCACCCTGTCCAGTCTGGAACTGGATGCAGCTGAGAAGGATCGCAAACTTCAGGAGAAAGAGAAGCAGATCGAAGAGCTAAAGAGGAAACTGGAACAAGAGCAGAAGCTCGTGGAAGTTCTGAAAATGCAACTTGAGGTTGAAAAACGAGGGCAGCAGCAGCAGCGGCAGCCACTGGAACCCCCACCCAGCATCCCAGCAAATTCCGTCAGTCAGTCAGAGCAGAAGCGTGGCAGTGCCAGTTCCTCCATCAAAGATGAGACCTCCCTCCCCGACTGCTCCAGCCCCAGGCAGCCTGTCCCAGCGGCCAGCCATTCCGTAGGCCAGCCTCTCTCTACGGGTGGCCAGACCCTTGTTGCCAAAAAGGCTGTGGTGATCAAGCAAGAGGTCCCTGTGGCCCAGGCAGAGCAGCAAAGCATCATCCCACAGTTTTACGTGAGCGCCCAGGGACAGCCGCCACCAGCTATTGCCGCCCAGCCACAGGCTTTGCTGACCACGCAGACTGCTCAGCTGCTACTCCCTGTGTCCGTCCAGGGCGCCGGTGTCGCCTCAGTGCCGCTCCCCGTAGGCAACCTCAAGCTCCAGGTGTGACGTGTGTCTTCTTTGCTTTGCAGCCTGCGTAAAATGGGCACGCTGCTAGTGATAAGCCCCTGAGCTGCTTCATAAATACATCCCAATCACGCTTCGCAGGAACAGAAACAGGGGGCAGGGGGTATTCAGAATTTTGAATCATTGGCACTGTTTTGATAATAGTAAAAAGCAGGGTGTGATTTTCTATTTATGGGACCTTTTACCTTTAATGAGCACAGTATAGTATATTCAGTGATTTTTAAGTAACTGTGAAACTACCATGGTAAGAGCTGCTGCCACTGAGCCCTCCCTAGAAGAGCCAGGTAATAAAACCCATTTCTAGATAGGGAAACTGAGGCCCTTGAAGATTTGGAAAGTTGCTTGAGAACAGCCGTATGACTAGAGCTTTGACTCTTGATGTCCACTCTTATTTTCCGCCTCTCAAATACAGTTACCATTAATGTGAAGATGCCTACACTAAGGAAAATGTGACCACTAAACTTAGAAGTGAGGATATTGAGAGAGTTGGTCCTGGTGAAATTTCCTATTATGCCCACATAGCCTATGGGTTTACCTTAATTTGTTTCTGTGTAACATGATTGCCATGAATTTCAACACCATGTGATCCACAAGCTGTGCTTCTCAACCTGGGCTACCCAGATAGTCTTAGCAGAGTGCCCTGGGGTTAGAGGGCATGACGCACTCACCCTTGGCATTTACGAAAATCCTCATTCCCGTTTCATCTTTACAGAGTGTATGTGAAATGGAAAGTCTGCTCTATAGCTTTTCTAAACTTGTTTTTCCTGCCCAAATCTTCCATTAGAGTTGAAGTTCTAGAAGAACGGCATTTCATTCTGGGCCAGTGTGTGTCGGCCCACAGCTGACTGCCCCCAGAGAGCAGATGTGTTGCCACTTAAACACAAGAACCTGGACTTGAGCCTCACCTATGTGATGTAGAGCTGCTGCAGGTCCTTTTTATTCAGGTTTTTTGTTTTCACAAAATTTTCAAATGAACATCTTAGCCACTTAAAGAATAATAGGAGCATGAACATAACTGGTCTGGTATTTCACTCGATGGTTTAGAATTGTTAAGGCTCCAGTTCAAGCCCGACGAGTTGCAGTGTGTATCTGTAAACAGTTTTATCTTATTTCAGATGTGATCCTCAAATGACTAGTTATTTTACATCTAAACTCCTGATTTTAACTTGATTACGGCAGTTAAATTGTTTTTTGTTTTCTGAGATTTTTGTTTCATTTTTTGCCTCCTAGACTCCACCACAAGCAGGAATCCAGCCTCAGCCTCAGATAGCAGCCACTGCCTTGTCCTCAGGCTTGGCCCAGACTGTACCTCAGAAACCAGACGTGTTTACACCGCATGTGCTCGCCCAGCCACAGCAAATCAGAAAGGTTGGTGAATGCTAATGGATTCTCTCTCTCGCCTGCCCAGCCACTCAGCATCTTCATAAGAGCCTCCTCTGGGGGTGCTCCCTTTGCTCTGTTCTATGATCGATCTCCCATCAGTGGGAGCCTCAAGTCAGATGTCATTTGGCTGCAGATAGGAAATTATATTTGAAGATGAAAAAAATGTTTTCTGAAATGTATCTCTTCAGTAAGGTCTTTATATATTTTGAGATTGCTATCTCACAAATTAAGAACTAGAAAGCTGCCCTGACTGGTGTGGTTCAGTAAGTTGGACATCATCCCATAGAGCAAAATGTCCCAGTTTGATTCCTGGTCAGGGCACATGCCTGGGTTGTGGGTTCAGTCCCCATTTGGAGTGCATACCAGAGGCAACTGATTGATGTTTCCCACATCAACGTTCCTCTCACTCTTTCTCCTTCCCTTCCCCATTCTCTAAAAATAAAAGCTTAAGAAGAGTCAGAACACCTAGGTCTGGTTATCTTTCTGGGTCACCTACATGTTGGACTTTATGCACAGCTCACCTTCTTTCTCTGAGTGTCAGTTTCCTCATCTTTAAAATTATGGTGTTAATCTAGGGTTCAGTTTCTCTACACCAGTTCCTACCCAAAAGTTAACAAAATTCCCGCTTACCCAATAGGTGGAGCTATGTGCACATCTCGTAGCCAGAATAATATTAAGGCCTCAAAAATAGGTGTTACTATTATAAACTTTGAGAATTAGTATCAGTCCCAGAGTTTCATCATCTACATCAAAGAATCTAAATAATTAGATAGGCCTTTTGAGACGCCCGAGGGTGGCATGAGCTATCTGGGCTGAGACCACTTGAGGGACAGACAGAACAATCAGAACAATCACTTTAACAAATGTGCTCTCTTTTGGAAGCTCTAAAAAATGCAGCCATTCTAGTTGCATGTTAGTTTGGGTTCAAGATAACATTTTAGTGTGCTGATAAGCTTGATGAGTATTCAGGTATTGAGACATTACACAGGTAAATAAAGGCTTATTCACTGAATCTCAATACTAGCATTAGGAATTATTACTTCCAACTTAAAGGAAGAATACTTTATCAATTATTGGTAAATTCAACTTTTTTTTTTTAAAGAGAAATACTTAACAAAATTCATCACCCAAAAAGAAGTTGTACGATTTGGAGGGATATAAACAAACATATGTGTACTTTCATGTTTAAGAAATACATTTATTTACAATAAAAATACAGGTAAGCTTTTCTCTCTCAAGATACTAGTGGCATAAAGTATATGAAAGATTTTTATGAGCAAACCAGTTCCGTGAAATTCAGTTAAAATGTCAATAGCTGGCCACACATTTCTAAAAGGACCTATAACCTTTGGCTCTTCATTGGAGCTGAACAGAACACTTTGTAGTTCCACAGGAAGAAACTCACCTCTACCAGACAGAGCAGAAGACAGCTTCTCAGAAGAAGGCAGATTTTAAATGGGGCCTTGGAAAGATTTGGAGAAATTTTCAAGCAACTAGCAAATTGAGTGTGGCCACAGCATCTGTAGCCTCTTGCCAGGTAGTAAGAAAGTTTACACGCCAGGCTTTTACCCTAAAGACCAAGGAGCCAGTGAATATGACAAGGCTCCCTCAGGCGTGTGTGCTAAGATTATACTTCTGGTAGATGGCTGATAGGCAGGGAGGCACAGCAAGCTGGGCAGGGCAGGATTCCAGGATAGATAGTAAGGACCTAGACTAGGATGCTGAGACCAGAGGCTTGATGCAAGAATCATTTCTAAGAAGTGTGAGCTCAGAAGGGAGAAGGCAGAGTAGACTGATGGCTCCATTTACTAAAGTTTAAAAAATATATATGAAGGCAAAACCAGAAATTACTTTTCTTCAGATGCTGAGGGTGGAGAGAAAAAAGAGGAAAGTTGAGTTTGGAATATATTAAACTTGAGATATCCCAAATTTTTGCTTGTAAATGTGGCTCTGGCCCTTGGAAGCAAGGTTGGAAGAGAGGTGGGCTTGAGGGTCATTAGAGTCATTGTGAACATTAAAGCCAGGAGTAGAGGCAATCACTCCAGTGAGGAATATAAGAAATGAAGCTATTGTTTACAAGGAAAATTATGCTGAGCAAATGCTGCTTTCCCATACAGCACTGTCCATCCACTCTGCCATCAAAGATGAGCCACCAAGTAAGGAGGCCACTGACACTCGAAAGTCAGGGTGGCAAACCATGCCTGTGGGCCAAATCCAGCCCCCCATTTTTGTAGATCAGGTTGTATTGGAACCCTGCCCTACGAACTTATTTACCTATTGTTCTGGCCGCTTCTGATACCCCAGAGGCAGCTCGGCCCGCAAATCCTAAACTATGTACACTGTGGCCCTCTGCAGAAAAAGTTTGCTGATCCCTGTTTTAATTAAAACATGGTTTTCTTTAGTAGGAACAGCAGAAAGACTAACTGATGGGAAAATATTTACCCATTACAGGCATTCACAAGCTCAGCACCCAATACAGTCCTTTCATATCAGAGACCACCCATCCCAGCAGTCCAGCAGCCCTTTATTAACAAGACATCCAGCAATGTTCTCCAGTCCAGAAGTGCGCCCCTCCCATCCCTGCAGAATGGACCGAGCCCTCCCAGCAAGGTAATCCTGTGGTGACCGCAGCAGTGACACACTTACTGGCTGCACATTGTTCTACAGCTTTAGGCTTGGAACGGCCGAAGATCAGAATTCATGGGGGAAAGAGCTGAAAATACTGTGGTGACATTGTTAAGGGGCAGCTTAGCTGTTGCCACAGTGAAGACAGGCTTTGGGTGGAGCTCCGTGGTTTGGCTGCCATGTGAAGCCAGCAGAGTGAGGAAGCTTTTTGCCCAAAGCTGACATGTGCTCCTCTTGTTTGCCACAGCCGAGCTCACCCCCGCCCACGCAGCAGTTTGTCATCCCGCACTCCCTGTTTGGGAGCCCAGTCCCCAAGTCGAAAGACCCTCCCCGCTATGAAGAGGCCATCAAGCAGACACGCAGCACCCAGTCCTCTCTTCCAGAGGTAAGTGAGGCCAGTGGCTTGTTTTATCTGTCAGTTTCATGTCATCCTCAGATTGAGTCTTTTCAAAGATAGACTTCTCTCAGTAGAAGTACAAAGTTCATGGCTAGGAGCCTTATTTGCATTTTAAATGTTATTTAAAATCAAAATACCCTTTCCTATGAAAGCTCCAACTTCCAAGAAGGTTTCAGCAGCTAGGTAACCTGCAATTTCTCTGAAATTCAGGATTTCTCTTCTAACTTCTCTTTTGAAACCGAGGGACAGGTCATGATAGGATAGGTGTGATTATTACACAGGTCCCTCTTTTCTTTTCCTGTGTTTTTTCCCTATGTAAGATCTTCCTGTAAGGGGAATTGGTAAATAGGTAGTTAATGGAAAATAAAGAAAAATGTAAGTCAGTTCTGACCGTGTCTCTAGGTTCTCATAGATTTAGACGTTGAAGTGTCTGAGGTTTTGAAACAATATGTCAGTCCCGTCCCCCGTCCGTCACCCCCCCACCTCACCCCCACCCCCATGCTCCTGGAGAGCTTGTTATTAATGTTTCACTTAACATTTATGTTTTGCTAATCTTTGCATAATTTGTTTTCTAATGATAAAAAAAGGTTCATTTTTAGGAAATTTGGAAATCCCAGAAAAGTATAAAACAGGGACACACCTGCACCAAAAAAAAAAAAAAAAACCCACCAATGGTCCTACCACCAAGAGTCCTTTATTAACATTCTGGTGTATATAATCCATTTTTATGTCCATAGAGTTTTTTTTAAATATATTTGGAATCCTACTACTTCATAACTCAGTCTGTTAAATAAATGATTTTTGAATGGAGGGGGTGTATATAGTACTCATTCTGTTGTAACATTTTCTGTTTCCATCCCCCTAGACCCTCCCCTTTGGCAACCATCAACTTATTCTCTAGATCTGAATCTGTTTCTGGGGTTTTTTCCATTTATTTATTTTTTTTAATTTAATTTTATTGTGTTGTATTACATCCATCCCCATTTTGCTCCCCTCTGCCCCCCTCCCCACCCACCCATTCCTCCCAAAGTCAATCCCACCTGTTGTCCATGTCCAAGTTTCCTTTATACTAGGTTCTTGTCTAAACTGCTCCCCTTCCTTGCCTCTTCCTCCCCCCACCTCCCCCCAACCCCTTTCCCCCTGACCACTGAAGGCCTATTCACTGTATTCATATACTTGGTTCTGTTTAGCTTGTTGTTAGGTTTGTTCATTATTGTCCTGTAATGGGTGAGGTCATATGGTATTTGTCCTTCACTGACTGGCTTATTTCACTAAGCTTAATACTCTCCAGTTCCATCCATGTTGTTGCAAAGGGTACAAGTTCCTTCTTTCTTTCTGCTGTGTAGTATTCCATTGTGTAAATGTACCAAAGTTTTTGGATGCAATCATCCACTGATGGGCACTTAGACTGTTTCCAGTACTTGACTATTGTAAATAATGCTGCTATGAACATAGGTGTACATAGGTTCTTATGAATTGGTGTTTCAGGATTCTTTGGGTATAGTCCAAGTAGTGGAATTGCAGGATCAAAAGGCAGTTCCATTTTTAGTTTTTTAAGGAAACACCATACTGTTTTCCACAGTGGCTGTATCAGCCTGCATTCCCAGCAACAGTGCACAAGGGTTCCCTTTGCCCCACATCCTCACCAACACTTGTTGTTTGTTGATGATTGCCATTCTGACAGGTGTGAGGTAGTATCTTATTGTGGTTTTAATTTGCATCTCTCTGATGACTAGTGATGTTGAGCATATCTTCCTCAGTGAGCTGTCTGTTCAAGTCCTTTGCCCATTTTTTAATTGGGCTGTCTGTCTCCCTGGTATTGAGTTGCATTAGTTCTTTATATATTTTGGAGATCAGACCCTTGTCTGAGGTATCATTGGCAATTATGTTTTCCCATACAGTTGGTTTCCTTTGAATTTTGCTTGTGTTTTCTTTAGCTGAACAGAAACTTTTCAATTTGATATAGTCCCATTTGTTGATTTGTTCTTTTATTTCCTTTACCCCTGGTGAAGTATCAGTAAACATATTTCTGTGTAGGATATCCAGAAGTTTACTGCCTATACTTTTCTCCAGGACCTTTATGGTGGCACTGCTTATATTTAAATCTTTTATCCATCTTGAGTTTATTCTGGTGTATGGTGTAAGTTGGTGGTCTAGTTTTATCTTTTTACATGTTGCTGTCCAGTTCTCCCAACACCATTTGTTGAAGAGACTGTTTTTACTCCATTTGATGTTCTTTCCCCCTTTGTCAAATATTAGTTGACTATAGAGTCCTGCGTTAATTTCTGGGCTCTCTATTCTGTTCCATTGATCTATATGTCTATTCTTATGCCAGCACCAGGTTGTTTTGATGACAGTAGCCTTGTAGTATTGTTTGAAGTCCGGTATTATGATTCTTCCTACCTTGTTCTTTCCTCCTTCTCAAGATTGCCGTGACTATTTGTGGGCATTTTTGGCTCCATATACGTTTTTGAAGTATTTTTTCTATTTCTGTGTAGTCTGTCATGGGTATATTAATTGAGATTGCATTGAATCTGTAGATTGCTTTGGGTAGTATGGACATTTTAATGATGTTAATTCTTCCCATCCATGAACATGGTATATGCTTCCATTTATTTGTATCTTCCTTGATTTCTTTCTTCATTGTTCTGTAGTTTTCTGAGTACAGGTCTTTTACCATAGCAACAAGAAAAATAAAGTACCTAGGAATCAACTTAACTAAGGAGGTAAATGGGATTTGTTTTTTCACTTCTATTTCTGTTGTTTCATTATTGATATACAAAAATGCTTTTGATTTCTGGATATTGACTTTATACCCAGCTAAATTTGCTTATTAGGTTGAGTAAGTTTTTGGTGGAGCCCATCGGGTTTTGTATGTACACTATCATATCATCTGCAAATAATGACAATTTGACTTCCTCCTTTCCAATTTGGATACCTTTGATTCCTTTTTCTTCTCTGATGGCTATGGCTAGAACTTCCAAGACGATGTTGAATAGAAGTGGAGAAAGTGGACAGCCTTGTCTTGTTCCTGATCTTAAGGGGAAAGCTTTTAGTTTTTGTCCATTAAGTATGGTATTGGCTTCAGGTTTCTCATATATGGCCTTTATGATGTTGAAGTATGCTCCCACTATTCCCATTTTGCTGAGGGTTTTTATCATAAATGGTTGCTGTACTTTATCAAATGCTTTTTCAGCATCTATTAATATGATCATATGGTTTTCACCTTTCAATTTGTTGATGTGGTGTATTACATTTATTGATTTACAAATGTACCATGCTTGCATCCCTGGGATGAAACCCACTTGATCATGGTGTATGATCTTTGTAATGTACTGCCGAATCCGGTTGGCCAATATTTTGTTGAGAATCTTAGCATCTATGTTCATCAGAGATATTGGCCTGTAGCTTTCTTTCTTAGTTGTGTCTTGCCCTGGTTTTGGGATTAGAATAACATTGGCCTCATAGAAAGAGTTTGGGAGTCTTCCCTCTTCCTGTATTTTTTGGTATAGGTTGAGAAGGATAGGAATTAGTTCTTCTTTAAATGTTTGGTAAAATTCACCTGTGTAGCCATCTGGTCCAGGGCTTTTGTGCTTTGGGAGATTTTGGATGACTTCTTTAATTTCACTGGTTGTTATTGGCCTATTCAGGCTTTCTGCTTCTTCTGGGTTCAGTTTTGGTAGATTATACCTTTCCAGAAATGTGTCCATTTCATCCAGGTTGTCATATTTTTTGTCATATAGTTGTTTATAGTAATTTCTTACAATTTTTTTGTATTTCTGAGGTATCAGTTGTGATTTCTCCTCTGTCAGTTCTGATTCTGTTTCTGTTTATTTGGGTCCTCTCTCTCTTTTTCTTTTTTTAAAGATTTTATTTCATTATTTTTAGAAAGAGGAGAAGGGAGAGAAGCAGAGAGGGAGAGAGACATCAACGTATGGTTGCTTTTCATCTGCCTCCAGCCACAGACCGGACTGGAGGCCTGGTTTGCAACCTTGTTTGTGCCCTGGCTGGGGAATCGAACCTGCAACCTTTGGGTTCGCAGGCCGGCAATTTATCCACTGTGCTACCAGCCAGGTTTCTCTTTTTCTGGATGAGTCTGGATAAGGGCTTGTCAGTTTTGCTTATTTTTTCAAAGAACCAGCTCCTAGACTTGTTGATTCTTCGAATTGTAGTTTGAATCTCTGAGTTATTTAGTTCTGCTCTGATTTTGATGATTTCCTTCCTTTCTACCTGCTCTGGGCTTTGTTTGTTGTTGCTTCTCTAGTTCTTGCAGCTTTATGGTGAGGTTGTTTTTATAAACTTCTTGTGACCTTTTTAGGTAGGCCTGTATTGCTATAAATTTCCCTCTGAGCACTGCCTTTTCTGTGTCCCATAGGTTTTGGGCTGTTCTGTGTTCGTTATTATTTGTTTCCAGGAACTTTTTTATTTCATCTTTGATCTCATTGTTAACCCATTCATTACTTAAAAGCATGTTATTCAGTCTCCATGAGTTAGAGTATTTTTGGTTTTTTCCCTTGAGATTGGTTCCTAGTTTCAAGCCATTGTGATTGTTTGTTTGTTTTTTCCAATGGGATCATGCTGTAATTAATTTGTGGAGAGGGGAAGGGGGAGGAGAAGGAGGGAAAAGGACTTCCCTGCACAAAGAACACATGATGCTGCATACAAACATCTCTACGGATAAAGAATGGCAGGTTTTTTTTGTTTGTTTGTTTTTAAGATTTTATTTCATTATTTTGGGAAAGAGGCAGAGAGGGAGAGAGACATCAATGTATGGTTGCATTTCACCTGCCTCCAGCCACAGACCTGACTGGAGACCTGGTTTGCAACCTGGTTACGTGCCCTGGCTGGGGAATCGAACCTGCGACCTTTGGGTTCGCAGGCCGGCGCCTTCTCCACTGCGCTACCAGCCAGGGCAGAATGGCAGTTTTTTAACTCACATTGACATGCATTATTATATTACAACAGACTAATTACACATTTTTAAATAAGTTATAATATCACTCACCACAAAAATGGCAGTTTTGCAGCTTATTTTTATATAATTAAAGGATGAGGGTTACATGAAATCCACTGTTGGTAGGTGAAGGAGGCAGAAGTCAGGAAGGAAAAACACACCTCTCTTACGCTGGTGGGTACAGGATAGTTCATTCACATTTTCAGCACATAGAGGTGGTATGCAGGGAACAAAATGACAATGAGGTGTTCCATGGTCTCATGCTCTGGTGCTGGTGGTTGCACCTTTAGGAGAAAGAAAAGAAAATGACTCTGATATCCTAGATGCATAAAAACAATGGACAGCATTCACATAAGGTAAATGTTGACCTCAGCTGTAGCCTAGGACATGACTACCTGCTATGACCAGCCCAGTTAGGAATTTTTGATCAGACCATCCTATGTGGTTACTTTCCGGCTCTGAGTTTGTCAGGCTGTCATGGGATCAGTGTTTCAATGGTATTTGCCTGTTTCAGCAGCTGTGAAGTCAGGGCAAGTTACTTGGCCTCTGTGAGCTTCTGTTTCTTCATCTTTAAAACATATAATATTACCTGTTGCACAGGATTGCTTGAGAATTAAATTGGATAGTGTATTTTAAAATGTCTTGTACTGAGTCTAGCAATTTCAATAATTCAATAAATGGTAGTGATTATTATTATTGTTATGGTAGTAATCATTATTATGGAAATATGCAAAGAGCAAACATTCCCCAAATTGAAATGGTTAGAGCTAGGTTTAAGGAAAAAGTATATACATACAAGAAGTGAAAAACTGACTGCTGAAAATTGGCCAGTGTTATGGAAAACAGGCCAGATCCGGAGGACAATATCTGGATTTTCAGCTACACTCTGAGATTCTAATAATTGCTTTCTTAGGTGGGAGCAAAGATAAGTCATTTTTATCATCATATGTATAATGGGGTTGGCCATGGCCATGTCATTTGGGTACTGGGAGTTGTAAAGGGGATAAGAAGTATGACAGCATTTTGATACATTACAAAATGTTGTATGTCATAAGGCGATTATGCCTTTAACTCACTTGCTCACAAACTTACTTTAAGCTCTTGTGCTGCAGTGGCAGCTCAGCAAGCACCTGAGATACACAGGAGGAATTAAATTAACTAACTTCAGGGAGCGGGCCAGAGGGACATCTATCCCCAGAGATGGAAACATGGTACTGGCATAAAAAGGCACATAGATCAATGGAAGAAAATAGAGAACCCAGACATAATCCCACACCTATAAGGTCAATCCATAACAAAGGAGGTAAGAACATACAATGGAGTGTAAGACATCTCTTTAATAAATGGTAATGGGAAAACTGGATAGAAATACCCAAAAAATGAAATTATACCACTTTCTTACATCATATACAAAAATAAACTCAAAGTGGACTAGAGACTTAAATACAAGACCTGATAACAAAACTCCTAGAAAAAAACATAGGCAGTAAACTTTAATAGCACTCATAGTAATATTTCTTTGGGTATGTCTCCTTGGGCAAGAGAAACAAATAAATAATGGGACTACATTAAGTTAAAAGGTTTGCACAGCAAAGAAAACCATCAGCAAAATGAAAAGACAGCATATTGAATGGGAGAAAATATTCAACATTGATACCAGTAAGAGGCTAATGTCCTAAATATACAAGAAACTCATACACTTAACACCAGAAAAATTCCTATTAAAAAATGAATAGAGGATGACCTAAGTAGACATTTCTCCAAAGAGGACCAACAGGCATATGAAAAGATGCTCAGTATCATTAATCATCAAGGATATGCAAATGGAAACCACAATGAGATATCACCTCATGCCTGTCAGGCTGGCTATCATCAATAAATCAACAAACAAGTGCTGGTGAGGATGTGGAGAAATAGGAACCCTAATGCACTGATAGTAGACTGCAAATTGGTGCAGCAACTATGGAAAACAGTATGGAGGTTTCTCAAAAAATTTAAACTAGTATATGACCTAGCAATTCCACTGCTGGATATTTATCCAGAGGACTCCAAAACACTAATTCAAAAAGATATATGTACCCCTATGTTCACTGCAGCATTATTTACAACAGCCAAGAGATGGAAGAAACCCAAGTCATCGATAGATAGCTGGATAAAGATGATGTGGTACATCTATGCAATGGAATATTACTTGGCCATATAAAGAATGAAATCTTAACCATTTGTGACAGCATGGATGGACCCAGATGGTATTAGGCTAAGTGAAATAAGTCAGAGCAAGGCAAATATTGTAGGATTTCATTTAAATGTGCAATCTAAACAAAAGAGAACAAATTGATGGTTGCCAGATTGGAGAAGGGTTGAAGGGATGAAAAAGAGGGAAGGAATTAATATGTACAGATTGTCCGATAGAAAAACAGCCACAGGAATGTAAAGCACAATACAAGGAATATAGTTAATAATATTATAATAACTGTGTGTGGTGTCAGATAGGTAGTAGACTTATCAGGGTGATCATTTTGTAAGTTATATAAATGTCAAATCACTGTGTTGTACACCTAATATTGTATGTCAACTATAATTTTCTGGATTTTATTGATTATGCTATTACAGTTTTCCTGATTTTCCCCTTTACCACCTCCACCCAGAACCCCCCCCCCACTCCCTCAGACAATCCTCCCACAATTATTTGTGTCCAGGGGTCATGCACATGGACTTCCTGAACTGTACTTTACATCCCCATGGCTATTTTGTAACTACCTATTTGTACTTCTTAGTCTCCTCACCTCTTTACCCATTCCCCCCACACCCTCCCACCTGGCAGCCATCAAAATGCTCTTTATATGCAAGATTCCATCTTGTTCTTAACTTGCTTAGTTTATTTTTCAGATTCAATTCTTGATATGTATTTTTTGCCATTTTATTGTTAATAAGTTTTTTATCTTTTTCTTCAAATAAGCCCCTTTAACATTTCATATAATAATGGTTTGGTGGTAATGAACTCCTTTGATCTGACAACAGCAACCACGGCTCACTCAAGAGGAGGGCGTACGCAGCCCATGGTAAAGGCACAACTTGAGTACCCAGCTTGGGCAATAGGGGATGCTGTGCCACTATGGTGTTTTCTTGTCTGGGAAGCTCTTTATCTGCTGTTCCATTCTAAATGATAGCTTTGCTGGATAGAGCAATCTTGGCTGTAGGTCCCTGCTTTTATGACTTGGAATATTTATTGTCAATCCCTTTTAGCTTACAAAGTTTCTTTGAAAAATCAGCAGTCTTACGGGAACTCCTTTGTAGTTAACTAACTTCCTCTTGCTGCTTTTCAGATTCTTTATCTTTAACATTTTAATTATGTTTCTTGAAGTGGGCCTCTTTGCATACATCTCATTTGGAAGTCTCTGTGCTTCCTGGACTTAACAAGTATATTTCCTTCCCCAAAGTTTCTTCCATTATTTTTTCAGTTTCCCAATTGCTTGTTCTTTCTCTTCTTCTGGCACCCCTATGATGCAAATGTTGGACCTCTTGACGTTGTACAAGATGCTTATACTAACCATTTTTTTAAATATTTTTCTTGTTCTGATTGGGTGGGGTTTTTTTTAAGATTTTTTTTTTTTTTAAAGAATTTATTTATTATTTCTAGACAGAGGGGTAGGGAGAGAGGCAGTGAGGTAGAGAAACATCACTGTGTGGTTGCCTTTCACCTGCCTCCAGCTACAAACCTGGCTGGAGACCTGGCTTGCAACCTTATTATGTGCCTTGGCTGGGGAATCGAACCTGCGACCTTTGGGTTCGCAGGCCAGCGCCTTAACCACTGTGCTACCAGCCAGGGCTAAGATTTTTTTTTAAGATTTATTTATTATTTTTAGAGAGCAGGAAAGAGAGGGAGGGAGACATCAATATATGGTTGCCTTTCACCTGCCTTCAGCTACAGACCTGGCTGGAGACCTGGTTATGTGCCCTGGCTGGGAATTGAACCAGCGACCTTTGGGTTCACAGGCCGGTGCCTTATCTACTGTGCCACCAGCCAGGGCTTAATTGGTTATTTTTGCTTTCCAAATTACTGATTTGATTCTAAGCTTCATCCATTCTACTGTGCTTCCCTGTACATTTTCTTTATTTCAGTTACTGTTTCCTTTCTTCTGACTGGATCTTTTTTATGTTGCTAAGGTCCCCACTAAGTTCCTGGAGCATCCTTCTAACCAGTGACTTGAACTCCGCATATGATAGATTGCATATCTCCATTTCGTTAAGCTGTTTTTCTGGAGTTTTGATCTGTTCTTTCATTTAGGCTGTGTTTCTTTCTATGTATTAGGTAGAGTTGCTTTGATTCTGTCTTGGTAGCATGGCCTAATATAGTGTAGTTGGTGTCTATAGGGTCCAGTGGCACAGCCTCCTCTGTCGCCAAAGCTGAGTACTCAAAATACACCTTTCATGTGAGCTGACTACACCCTCCTCTGGAGTCAAGCCTTGGTTGCTGTTGCAGGTCAATGGGAGCCATGTACGCAGGCCAGTCAGCTGTATGGACTGGCTGTGACCACTTACCACCCTCCTGTGCCCTCCGAGGAGGATCCGCTCTGCAGGTGGTGATGCTCTGAAGTGGTCTGTAGCTGTCCACTGGGTGCACTAGTCCTAGGGTTTCCCCGTGGGCCAAGGTCAGCCCCCAACTGTGTTTTGCCCAGGGCCACCCTGCCTGAGCTATAAAGCAATCTGAGGTGGCTGCTACTTGTGCTGGACTTGGAGATTCCCAGGTAAAGCCAGGCTGTGAATCTTGGCTGGCCGCTGCTAGTGCCAGACCTGAAACCAGGTGTTGCTTGTTTGATAGGATTTAGGAAGTCATGTAGCATGAGCCAAGACCAGGCATTCATATGGAAAAGCAGCCTGGATGGGCCTATTAATTTGGACAGGACGGACTCCCTGGGGATCTCCAAGGCAGGTCAGTATCAGCCAGGTTAATGGAGTCTCGGATAAGGCACCAACCTTCCAGCTTTGTTGGGGGAGGCCCAAGGGAAGGGACAATGGCTTCTGCACACCACTGGTGCCTCTCAGTCTGCTACCCTGGCACTGGAACCTAGAGGGTAATCAATCAATGAGTAGGTGAGCCCACGTGTGGGTTCTTGAAGAAGAACTGCTTGGGGCTCTAGCAGTTTCTTTCACTCAATGCCCACAAGTTTTTGCAGCCAGAGTTTTGGGAACTTATCTTCCTGGCATTGGAACCTTGGGCTGGGAGGCCTGATGTGGAGCTGGGACTCCTCACTCCCAAGATAGCCCTCCTAAATTTTTATCCATCACACATGGTTGAGGCACCAGCCTGTTCCATGTGTGCCCCCTCCTACCAGTCTGGATGGATGTAGTTTCTTTAATTCTATAGTTGTCAGACTTGCATTCAACTTGATTTCTGGTGGTTTTGTATTTTTGTTATAATTTTGATGTGGTTGTGCAAAGAGGCAAGCCATGTTTGCCTATGCCATCATCTTGACCAGAAGTCTGAAAAATAATTTTTTTAAAATAAATATATTTGTGATGGGAAAAAAGAGAAATTATGTAAACATAACATTTTTTAAAATAAAGTAGAAATTCTAAAATATAAAATACAGCATCTGCAATGAAACTATTATAGATGATCTTAGCACAGTGAGATGGCAGAGGTTAAAAAAAAAGTGAACTTGAGGATTGATTAACAGAACTACCCACCTTAATAAGAAAAAAAAAGTTGCAAGTCTCAGAAATCTGTTATTTAAGATCAAATCATCTAACATGGGTATAATAGGAGTCCCAGGAGAGGAGAGAAAAAATGAAGCAGGTAAAATATTTTAAGAAATAATGGCTGAATTTTTCCCAAATAGGATGAAAGACAAGTTTACATAAAGCTTTGAGATGTTCAGTAAGCACCAAGCAGGATAAATAGAAATCCTCATAGTATCATGGTGAAGTTTTTGAAGCCAAAGTTAAAGAGCAGATCTTGAAAGCATAAAGAGAAAAGCAATACAGTACACACAAGGGACAACTGTTTGATTTGTGGTCTACTTTTCATCAGAAACAACAGAAGCCAGGAAAGAGTAGGAAAACATCCTAAAGTTCTTCAAACAGAAGAGGTGGGAATGACTGTCAACCCAGAATTCTATATCAAGTAATAATATCCTTGAAGAATGTTAAGTGAACTGGAGATATTGTCATATCAAGCAAACCTGTACTAACTATAACATTGTCCTAGGGACTTTATAAAATATATAGATATACTCAAAATTAATAAAGGATGCAGGAAATACATGGATAGGTTTACAGGTATTTTATATTTTACATGCAGTGAAACATTAAGTAGCCTGACCCAGTGAGTCCACTTCTGGGAATATAACCGAAGAAATCCAAAACGCTTAATTTGAAAGGACATACGCACCCCTATGTTCATTGCAGCATTATTTACAATAGCCAAGATTTGGAAGCAACCCAAGTATCCATCAGTAGATGAGTGGATTAAAAAGTTGTGGTACCTTACACAGTGGAATACTAACTCAGTTGTAAAAAAGAAGAAGGAAATCTTACCCTTAGCAACATCATGGAAGGACCTGGAGAATATTATACTAGGTGAAATTAGCCAGTCAGAGAAAGAAAAATACCGTATGATCCCTCTCATACGTGAAATCTAATGAACAAAATAGCAACAACAGTATGGTTATTACCAGAGAGAAATGGGGATGCAGGGAGGGAGAAGAAGGTAAAGGAGGATAAATGGTGATAGAAGGAGACTTGACTTGGGGTGCTGAACATACAATATACAGATGATGTATTATAGAATAATATTCCTAAAACCTATATAATTTTATTAACCACTGTCATGCCAATGAGTTCTATTTTAAAAGATTTTAAAATAATTAAAAAAAATAAAATTTAGCCTATGAAAAATTAAAAATTACATATTTTTTAATCCTCAACCAAAGATATGTGTATTGATTTTAGAGAAAGAGAGAAATACCTATTGGTTGCCTCCTGTTCACACCCCAACTGGGGATTGAACTCTTCACAGCCCAGGTATGTGCCTTAACTGGAAATCAAACCAGCAACCTTTGGGTGTAAGGGAAATTGCTCCAACCAGCGGAGCCACTTGGCCCAGGGCAAGGACTTATGAGGTCTGTCCCGAAAGTATAAGCCACATAAACTTTTAATTATCTTGACATTGGCTCAATACTTTCAGGGCAGACTTGTATATTATATAGCTATTAGGAAGTGCAGCTTTTAAAAAACAAATTTAGATTTCAAAAATAAAGAATTTTTAAAAGAACAGGAAAAGGATAAATAGAAACAATACAATGACAAATATAAATTTAACCATATCAGTGATTACACAAGACACACTAATAAACAATATTAAGTCATAGAGATGATCAGAATGGACTTTAAAAAAAAAAAAAACCAGAACCAACTATATGCTCTGTGGTACTTCTGCAAATTCTTTGATGTTCTTCCCTGGGTTGGACTTAGCGACCAGCTTCTAGTAACAGGCGTGGCAGAAGTGATGGCATGTGATTTGAAACAAAGTGATAAAAAGGCACACCCTTCCCGCAGGAAAAGCCAGATGTCATGCCACGCAGACAGTGCAGCAGTTCTCCGAGAGGCCCCGTGCACACCCCCGTCAACAATCAGCACCAACGTGCCAGTCACGCAGTGAGCCAAGCCTGGCGATGGCTGTACCCTGGCCAGCATCTTGGCTGTAGCCTCAGGAAAGACCCCAAATCAGAACTACCCATCTACATCATTCCTAAACTTCTGACTTACAGAAACTGTGAGATAATAATTGTTGGATTTTAAGCTATTGTTTTGGAAAATTTATAATAGAGCAATAGATAACTAACGTGTGCATCCACAAGAAACATACTTTAACTTTTTTCATTGATTTTAGAGAGAGGAAGGAGAAACTTCAATTCGTTCCACTCATTCACGCATTCATTGGTTGATGATTTCTTGTACGTGCCTTGACTAGGGAGTGAACTTGCAACCTTGGCATACTGGGATGATGCTCTAACCAACTGAGCAAGGGCCTTACAAGAAACATTTTAAATGTTGAAAGGAAATAGTTGGGAAAAGATATATCATAAAAACAGTAAGCATAAGAAGTATGGTGGAGCAAAGGATCTGAACAGAACATCACCAAAGAAGATACACAGATGACAGTTAAGCATGTGGTAAGATGTTCAACATTAAGTCACTTGGAAAATAAATGCACATTGACTTCACAATGCTATATTGCACTACATACCTGTTAGAAGTCCAAAATTAAAATAACTGACTACCAAGTATTGAAGAGAATGTAGAGCCAGCAAAAACCTCATATATTGATGGTGAAAATGTAAAACAGTGCAATCACTTTGGACAGACTGCTATTTCTTAAGAAGTTACATACACACCTACCCTATGATCCAGTCATTCCACTCCTCAATATTGCAGCCAAGAGAAAGAAAACTTATCTCTATACGACCTATACACAAATGTTCGTAGCAACTTTACTTGAAATCTGAAACAACACAAACTTCTGCTTCTTACAATAAAAACACTTCTCAGCGATTTAAAAAAAAAAAGGATCAAACTGTGCCTCCAGTATAACCTACAATATGGATAAACTACAAAATCATGTTGAATGAAAGAAGCCACCCCACCCCTAAAAGGAAAAATTACTATGAGTCCATTTCCATAAAACTGTAGAAAACATAAACTGACCTATAATGAAAGAAATAAAACCAGCATTACTTACGGATGAAGGACGAACTACCACAAAGAAGCATGAGGAAACTAGGAACAATGGAATATTCATTATCTTCATTTAGCTGATTGTTTTATATGGGTGTATGTGTATGTCAAAACTTCAGAACTGTATACTTCATATAACTGCAGTTTATTATAGGTCAAGTTACTTTGAATAAAATTGAATAATATAGCATGGTCATCTTTATACATACTTGACATTTTTACCAAAATGCACAAGAGAAAACATTTTTAAAAGAAAATCTGAGAAGCCTCGCAAAATGCCATCAGTGTACAAGTCACCTGAGTTGGGTCAGCCCCATCCTCTCTCTTATCTGTCCACCTGTGACACTTTGCTTAAATGGTTTAACTTCAAATGATCAAAATGGCTGATTAGAACAAGATGGTGTGTACGATTTCTTAGAGCTCCCAGGTCTGTAACACTCCTGGGTGTGCAGGAAGGAAAGCTAACTTACCCTCTCCTTGGTTGTAGATCTCCCACACGCACAGTCAGCAAATGGATGACCTCTTTGACGTCCTCATCAAGAGTGGAGGTAGGTCACAGTCTTCTAATTCTAACAGAAAAGCCATTATTTCCAGTTAAAATAATAAGATAATGTTAGATTTATCCATATATATACCTGTTGAAAAAGACAAACCATCTCAAAATAGCGAAGTAGAACCAGATTTAAATTCCACAGTGAAAACTTTTTCCAAATGTTTTAGCTGTCATTGCATTGGGATTAAAATGTTCCAATTTGAGATTAATTTTGTAACAATCAAATTACCAAACTTGGGGACTAGTAACTTTATTAATATCCTAAAATACAGGATGCACATGATAAATTGGCAAAATTTTAGTATAATAAACATACCACAAAAATGTTCTATTTTGAAATAAACATATTCTTATTTGTAAATACATAAACATAGTCATTAGTTTTTTAATTGTTTTAAAAAAAAAGTCTCCATTTGAACCCTGGCTGGTGGCATAGCGGATAAGGAGCCGGCCTGAAAACCCAAGGGTTCCTGGTTCGATTCCCAGCCAGGGCACATAACCAGTTTGCAAGCCAGGTCTCCAGCCAGGTCTCTAGCTGGAGGCAGGTGAAAAGCAACCATACATTGCTGCTGCTCTCCCTTTCTTCCTCCCTCCCTGCCCTTCTCTCTAAAAATAATCAGTAAAATCTTTTTTTTTTTTTTTTAAGTCTCCATTTGCTGCAATAATAGGTTTGATTCAACTTGGGAATCTTGAGCACACTTTAATGAACTTTTCTTTATCCAGGGACATCATCATGTTTTCAATCTTAGCTTTAACAGCCTCTTTATTGGAATGAGGTTGTTTATTCACTTCTCTCTCACAAATGCTCCATATATAATAATATAAAGGATTTGCATCTGCTCAACTAGGCAGCCAGATTTCCTTTGACCAGAATTCAGGAACATTGACACTGAGACATTCTTGCACCTTTTTGGCATTACGTGCTGGTGCATCATCTGTTGGAAGATAAAATGACATCCATTTGCAACTTGCTTCATCCACAGTACAACTACTCTCAAAACGTCAAGATAAATGTTACGATAAACATCAGTAGGCACCTTCAAACCTTGTGGGAAAAAATGCAGGGTCATGATATCTCCTTCATTGCTGACAACACCTAACACCATCACTGTAGCAGGGAATTTCATTTTCATGACAGTTGGGACTTGATTAAGATTCTCACAGAGCCACCTGTTGTTTCTTCTTTGGACTGTTTAGTCCTGCTGAGAATTCTTTTCCTCAAAGAAAATCAGAGGGTTTTTTCCTTTGGGATTTTTCCATTTTGTTAGCAGTTTTCCTTGCTTTTTCAAAGCACCTCTTTGTCTGCTATGTCATAAACTGGCCTCTTCTAAGAATATAACAATCTGTACCTGGTATCTTCAGCAATAATCTTGCAAACTGTTGCATCTGACATTTGCAGTTCTCTTGTTTGGAGCACATTGACTTTCCTGGATCTTCACTGATGATCTCCTGGATTCTGTTTGCAACATCTAGACTTGTGCGATCCTTATGTACCTTAAGCATTTTTCCTTGTTGGTATGGCGACATCAGGATCAGCATCGTACACCTTTTTCACATTGTCAGCTGTACGTCGTAAAGGGATGTTATTGAAGTCCGCAGTTTCCTTAGCAGCTCACCCTGCACACAATCCAGAAATTATGGTTGCTCTAACATTGTATTCCTTTGACATGATGGTTGCTCTCAGAATTTAATACTTTATATATGAAACAATGATGTTAAATCATAACCTTAGAAACAGTTTTTCAAAATTAATAAGCATGTGAAATGAGATGCAAAGTTATTGCCATTTGATCATGCGTACCCTTTATTTTCTACATGTAATTGAAAAAATCTGGTTTTACAATGTCTCATCTTAAAAAGGGATAAAGGATATAAACCACACACACAAAGTCAAGTATATATCTGCCTCAGCTTACGTATCTTTAAAAATAAGTATAAAATCAGTACTTCAAAAATTCAAATGCTATTTTGGAATATTTTTAAGTATTCTTAAATTTCCCAATGAAAGTTTTATTCAGTTTTTTAAATAATTATCAAAATTTCTCCATCCATCAGGTACTATTTGATTTTGATGTAAATGATCTTGTCAAGAGGGTTAGGCATAATACAAAAAATTCTTGATATTTGATAAGATCTATGTGTGAGAATAGCAGTTTTTTGCAAAGAAACTATATTGGCCTTGCAAAAAAGTTTAAACTCATGATATGACTAAACAATGGAAATTTGCCAAATCTAGTGAAAACTTTCATTTTTACAGCCTAAACTTGGAAATTAAAATGTAACAAAGTTATCAAACAGTTGAGTAATTTCCAAAAGGAATGGTGTTTTTAGGGGAAAGTATCTAATGAGAACAGTTTTCATCTTATTGTAAACCAGCGATTTTCAACTGTTTTCCTCGCATAGCACACACATGAACCTAATTATTGGAATTCTGTGATACACAAAACCTATTTTTTGCCAATCTGACAAAAAAATAGATACAATTTTTATTTTACTGACACTAGATGGCTATTATTATGTTGGCTGCTTTCACTTTTTTATTTGACAATCTAAGGGAAAAGAAGTCAGTGCCCTTGACTAAATAGTCAGATACTGCATGTTTTAAAAATTCTTGTGCACACTAGTTGAAAATCACTGTTGTAAACTAATGCCAACAATAATGAGGACAGAGATTTAAATAGTTGATTATAACACTAGTTATTTAGATTGCACTTTCAGCTTTCAAAATAATTCTAGAAATGACTTACGGATAGGGAAAAGTAAAAAACTGTCCTGAAAACACATGGTACACACAGTTGGCAGTTTACAAAGAGGCAAACAGATCTTCACTATTATTTTTCACCTATTTACACATCTCAATCATTGAGTTGTAAGAGTTGTAATTAAGTCAGTTTTTTAATGTATCTGCATAAAAATTAAACCAAATCCGATAGCCAGAAGAGGGAGAAAGATGCTTTTTAAAATACAGGTAGCTAAGTGAACACTGGTAGTTATAGCAGATGATCCATTAATTTGCTACTTGATCTGGCAAGGAATAATACATGATTAGTACTTCTTAAGACATTTACCAAATCCTCAAATTTTATATAAACTCAAAAAACAAGACAAAAAAGTGAGAAAAGGTGATCCATGTGTTAGCTTTAATTCAATATAGATCTAGGATGTCATTGTATCTTTTCAGGACTTTATATAGAATACATATGGCTAAACTGGGCACATACAGTTCAACTATATTGATGATAAAGAAAAATATAATTAGGTTTTTCATGATTTTGAGAATGTATGTTTCCACATTCATTTTAGGGGCGGTGTGCTGCTGTGATAGCAGATTCATGGTACAGAATAAGACATAGCCTTATCATAAGCCTAAAATGACTGAGAATAGGACCAAATGATAAGATACTCTAAAACCATCAACTCCTTCCTGGTGGCATATAATTGCTTTTAATGCTTGTTATTACTAAAAGGAATTCACATATCAGAATGTTATAAATGTAAATGTTTATTTATCTAAAATGATACGTCCTAAAGGTTATCAAGGACCAATAGCATTCTCTTCCTTTCTCTAAGATAGACTATGAATTAAGTCACTGCAAAATAACTTTTTGTAATTAAT
Organism: Noctilio leporinus; assembly: GCA_004026585.1. NCBI lineage: Eukaryota > Metazoa > Chordata > Mammalia > Chiroptera > Noctilionidae > Noctilio > Noctilio leporinus. Next base: position 101,703 of record PVIW01004891.1, read on the forward strand.
AAAATTTTTTAATAGTAGTAAATTGTTTCTCACTAATTACTTACATTATTTTGCACAGAGATTTCCCTCCCTATAAAAGAAGAGCCTTCTCCCATTTCCAAAATGAGACCAGTGACAGCCAGCATCACCACAATGCCAGTCAACACAGTGGTGTCCCGGCCACCACCCCAAGTCCAGATGGCACCACCCATCTCCTTAGAACCTATGAGCAGTTTGTCTACCAGCTTAGAGAACCAGCTAGAAGCTTTCTTGGATGGGACTTTACCTTCAGCCAATGAAATTGCTCCACTACAAAGCAGCAGTGAAGACAGAGAGCCCTTCTCCCTGATCGAGGATCTGCAGAATGACCTGCTGAGTCACCCAAGCGTGCTGGACCACTCTCACTCGCCCATGGAAACTGCCGAGGCCCAGTTTGCTGCAAGCACTCCCTGTCTGTCGCTGGACCTCTCCGACTCAAACTTGGACAACATGGAGTGGTTAGACATCACCATGCCCAACACGTCATCAGGACTCACTCCTCTCAGCGCCACTGCCCCAAGTATGTTCTCTGCTGACTTTCTAGATCCACAGGACCTGCCACTGCCATGGGACTAACACCACAGACTTCTCAAAAGTTCATGAGGTTTAAGAAGATGAGTCTGAAAGGTCCATTTTTAGAGACAGGTCCACAGTTGCATTATTGCGAACAGATAGCCGGTCACAGCCTGGAAACCCAAGTTTAAGGACGTTTCATTGCATCCAGCAGTGAATGTCTGCAATTTAATACCACACAGGGCCTTCTGAAAAATCACTAGTCAAAGAAGACTCATCTGTTTCTCCGGTCTTCCGTAAAAAGGAAAAGTACCTTTAGATGAAAACAGAGTATTGTAGGCAGGGTAACAACATGAGGATTCTCTGGTAATCAACTACCTTTAAACATCTGTGGTCACTTTCAGGCCCTAAGTAAAAAGCAAACAGCTCCACTCAGAAAAGAACGCCACTGAGGGAGGTGAGAGGTCACACGCATGTGTCTGGAAATGGCCCGAGGTGCGGCAGCGGACAGAGGTGGCCACAGCCCAGCCAGTTCAGCAACAGCTCCAGCTGAAGACTTTTGGTTCCATTCAGACACCAATGTAATTTTTTGTGTTGTAGTTTGTGATTTTTGGAATCTTTAGATTTCTAAATTTAAATGGAAATTCTTTCAGCATAACCAGACAATATATGCAAAATCCCTTGTAAAAGGTCCAACTCTACTGATAACACTAAAAATTCTGTTAGCAACCCTTTGGGTTGATATGGTTGATTTAATGTATAAACTAGACATTTATATGTACACTCTACATTGGGATTTGTATAGCCTACACTGAGGTAAGAAATTGGATATCCAGTGGCCCTACTTTTAATAACTCAAATATTTCTAGAGTATTAGAGCGACATGTCTTTCTCTATTTTAAAAACTAACTTTTCAGGTAACCAGACCCATCTCACAGAACCAAGAAGAGCCTTTAGGTGTAAAGTATCTTGCTGAGCTGGTGAGTTGCAAAGCAAAGGCAGGGAGGAAGCCGTTCCAGGAAATGCCCACAGCAGCTCCAGGTCAGACTGTCGCTGGGTTGGCCCCGGACCCAGCTCTGGCCGCCCTCTTCTGTCGCTTATCCTGCTTATCATTTCACAGGCTTGGAACTGGATGTCATACCTGAGCTCTCACTACGTTATCAAGCTGAAGATTGAAAAACTGGAGGTTTTATTATTTTTACATAGATATTTGTTGAGTAGTTTATGAATTTTATGAAATGCCAACTATCACAATTTCCAAAATGATTTCAAAATAATTGACAATATGTATGAAACTAAAAAAAAAATCCTACCAAAAAGTGTGGAGGTCTTTATTAAATATTATGCTCTCCACCTCACACATAAACCCAAGAGACAGGTTGCTTTCTCTGGGTCATTGAACAGTGACAGTTACTAATACCACAGAGGCCCTTAGAGGCAACCTGATCCATTATTTGAAAAGAATTTATGAATCATCTTTGGGTTTGTGTTTTGCCTAAGAGCTGATTTTATTTCAAAATTTTGTCTGTAAATTTCACTACATGTAAAAAAAAGTCCGTTTTCCCAGAATTCAGCTGCCCAGCACACGGGAGCCCTCTGTTAACGGGCACATCCCCCCATGAAAGCGCTGCTGCACGGCCCAGGCAGAGGCGGTGGGGCTCCGTGGTCTGTGGTGAGTAGCTGGATTGTTCAGAAACTGGTCATCTAATGCGTGGCCTCCAGATGCTGCCATGTGACCAACCCAGAAAGAGGGTTTGACAGTCTTAGGCATGAAGTGCATCTTCAAGTCATTCATTTTCTTTCCCAGGGCCTGTCTCCCAGGCAGGGCTAGAGACTTAGAAAGGTAGTTTCTTAGGGCAGGTCTTAGCATTGGATGTTTCTCTAGAGCTGTTCTGGTCCATACTTAGGACTCTAAGCATCATCCTTATTCAGATTTAAATGGCTTATTAAATGAACACCAAGGATCAGTGGGACTGGAGGAGGCAACTGAACAGCTAGTGCTATTGACGCTCCCTGAATAACTTTCTATTTCCAGCCTTCCCAGTTGTGTACGTGGCTCATTTCCTAACCCTTGGGTCCCCATGTTGCTTCTTTAAAATATGGTTTGAAAGATGCCGCAGGAAGGCTGCTCTCCAAAAACACACTGCACTGCGAGGAATGCCATCTCATCAGCCTGTTCTCACTTGATTATGTTGCTCATGTGCCCGCTTTACTTTTGTGCTCAAACCTTCAAGTACCAGCACCTCCTGTAAAAGGAAGGAAGCCTCTAGTTAGGAAACCTGCCAGCTGCGGACTCGCACCATTCCGCTGGGCCCCCCGGCCTGCGCAGCAAGCGGGGCATCTGCACTGCTCCCCCTGGTCCCAGCTACACGTCCCAGGTTAGAGCGAGGACACAGACCATGTGTAGCATGTGACAGGACCAAAGATGACACTCTGTAACCAAGGATCCTCTGACCTAACTCAGTGTACTTACAGGTAAATGTAACAGGAAAGGTGTGTGTTTACTGAGGACTATTTTACTGTTTGAGGTAAGTTTCACCACCATTAAAGCCCAGGTCAGAGCAGCTGGTTGGATTTTCAGTAGGGGTGTAGTTTAGAGGTGGTACTGCTATGTGTCATCTTGTAGAATATCCTACTGCCAAGAAAATAATTCCTAGAAACACATGATCTCACATGCAGTCTTAGTTCCCTAAATATTCCTGAAACAGCATTATCAAGCTGACCTCTCTAGTGTACATAGGGTATGTCATCAGGGTGGGATGCCCAGAAAGTTATACCAAAGCTTCTCCATAATCTGGAAGTCGAAGGGTATGTGGTCATCTTGTACATTTCACCAAAGCATGTACTAGAAAACCTTAGGGCAGTGTTAGTGGTTCACGTTCCAGTGTTTTTCCTGAAATGTGCAACCTACTGTATAATAGTTGCCACATATTTATACATCAGTGTATACTGAATTCATGGGGTTTCTCACTTAGATACTATTTGTGTTTGTTTTATATGAATATTTTTATAATACTAAAGAGACCTTATTTAAACCTCCTTTTTAAAAACTGCACTGTTCTGTGGCCCTTATAACTGACGCTCTTGTAAGGCAGTGTTAAGACCAGAGGCACAGGCGGTCTGGTGTTGCCGCCCATCTGACGCCTGTTGTGGCAAGTGTCACAGTAACAAGACAGCGACACTGAACTGTGCAGTCCGCGGACACTGAGCGCAGTACCAGGATATGACTCAGGCTTCCTCTACCTTCAGCCCCAGATGATTCCAGGCCACGTTGCTTTCCTCAGAGTTCTTTAGGAACCACCAGGCTGAAACCAGCCACAACAGCTGACAAAGCAGCTGTCCCCACAAGTAATGAGACAGTCCCGCCCCCGTCCACAAACAGACTTGGCCTTAGGGAAGTGGTACGGCACCGGGCAGTGTCCTTTGCCCACCGCACGCTGTCCCCGTGGGCTGCCTGGTGCAAGCCTCACCCAGGCTGCTGTCAGTCAGCTGGGGACTTTGAGAACTTCAGGGAGAAGAGTTACTGGGTGTCTATCAACAGAGCCACACAGGTCCATGTAACAACCGCTCACAAACAACCCTCCGTTTTTGCCATCCATCACTGAAAGCATGAGTCCTGGCTACGGGCAAGGGAGCAGAATATCAGGTTTTCCACTGCCCTGGAGATCACAAAATGAGCCCAAATTATCAAAAAAACATTAACTGGAAGGTCAGGCTTATCAAGGAACAGCTTACAAGTGCAGGCATGTATTTGGAGAGCACCCTCGCTGCATTCCAGCTTCTCTTTTAAGTGGCTTCAATCAAAACTGGAAAATAATTCAGATGTAGTCATTCTTTTTCAAACTTCCGATGATCTCTCCAGGCTGTATTTTTATGAGAAATGACTCTGTCTGCATGGCAACATGTGCTTTTTCCCTGTTCACCTTTCTTTCAGTACCTGAGAAAATGCATCATTGCAAGGGGTTTCTACCGGGAATCTTGATTTGAGGCCTGTAATTCAAAAAGCTGCACATGTTTACAAAAGTGCTCTATCCCTCCACACAAACACATTGCTCTGTGAATCATTATTGAAAACAATTCTGTGACAAAAGGATGGCAATCTCACATCGACAAGGTGCTGTCTGGAATCAGATAAAATACGTCACTGGTGATACCGACACAGCTGTCGTGTTCAACAGAGCTTTGTGCCAACTAAGACAAAGCTTTAACCAAGTTCATAGAATCACTGAGACTCTTTAACAATTACCTCTACATTATGCTGTAAGAAAAGTTGCTGATTTGGTAGGAGGAAGAAGCACTTAGGAAAGGGTTTAGTATATACCAAAAGTACTTAACCTCAAGTAACCAGTAGTAATGCAAACTTGCTTTAAAGGAACCAAAGGCATTGCCAAGTATTTGCCAAAAAGAGGCACTTTTTATTTAAAATTTGAGATGAATGAGATCTCAAAAATCAGTCCCAAAAAGGTATTATCCATTTAAGGTTATAATTTTCACAAAGGTGTAGATATTTCTGTATTGTTTTCATGTAAAATAGTATAGATTTGTTTTGTTGGTTTAGCAATAGTACATATTTAGTAGTAACACAAAGTTTTTTCCTTCTCTACGTACAAATTAGTTTTCTTGCTTGCAATAGAAATGCAATGTGATAGGTGTTTCTCTTCTTATTTTCATTGTCACATTATGTCTTAGCATCTCACTTTATGAAAAAAAGGAGAAAGATACCAATCTACAGAGCCCTGCTTCTTAAAGCACTCCTTTAAAAAACAAAAAAAAATTATGGCAATCGGGGGGTCCATTCATGTGTTGCCTTTATGTTGTTTTTTAAAAGAAAAACCGTGATGCCTTTGTATTTGCTGTTTGCACCCCTGAAATCAATTCCATATCATGTTTGAATGCCATACGTTTTGCACATGTACTGTACATAGGTAACGCATACTGTATTTTTATATGTGTGCACATTTATCATCAGATCTTTTGTACATAGTGGCAATATTGTAGCGGATCGGAAAATGTTTGATATCTCAGCAATTTTGCATTTTTTTGTGTCTCAAATAAAAGCATTTTGATGTACTATGATTCTTGCTATGCAGAGGAAAGACTGCCTGATGGGGCAGGAGAGCCTGTAGACCTGAGAGTCGGGGAGATAGGGGAGGAGACACCACCTCTAGAACACAGGTCACAGCAGTCACCACACAAAGCAAGTGGACTCGTCAAGGTGGGGTTTGTAGATCACACATGAAGTGAGCCACCTCCCCTAGGCCCAGGACCAGGAGTATAGGATAGAAAAGGTATTAGCCGAACTTGACAAGATTTACACCAAAATCATGTTCACTTTTCCACATAAGGAAGCACTGAATGCAAGACATAGTAAATATGTAGTTGCCCCTGGAGGTTAATAGATACATGTGTACATGCACAGTGAGGACTCAACATTTTGTTCATTATAACCACATCCCAACAAAATTTCTGAAAGACCCAGATAATCCTTCAACTTAGCCAAGTTTCAAAAGCAACTACTTATGTGAGGTGTTTTCATAGAGCGTACAGAATGGTCTTTAGGCGTCAGTATTATTTTGGTAAGATGGCATTTAATTTTCAACCCCAAAGCCCAAGGCTAAACTAGTTTTGGGGAAAACTGTTATATTTGCCACCTTTTTTTAAAGTTTTTTTTTTTTTAGAGAGAGAAGGGAGAGGGAAAAACATCAGTAAGTTACCTCGCACGCATCCAACTGGGGACCTGGTGGGCACGCAACCCAGGCATGTTCCCTGACAGAACTGAACCAGCAATCTTTTGGTTCACAGGCCAGTGCCCAATCCACTGTACCACATCAGCTAGGGCTTCACCTTTTTGATGAAATAAAATAGCAAACATGATTGACAATCACAACTTTCACATCACTATCTGATTAGGAAAATGGGTATTCTATCAACCACAAAAAGAGGGAAAGATCACTAATGACCAAAATACAAAAATGCTCATTACCTGTGACATTTAAAGACCAAGAGAGCAGCCTCCACAGACCAGTAGGTAGATTATGGGTTTTTTTTTTTTTTTTTTTTAAAGAAGCTAAAACATTGTAACATCACATTAAGCAGCCAATATCCTGCCCTCAGGGATAAGAAAGGTGGATGTTCAAGATACAACTAAGAAATAAACTACAGGCCAATATCTCTGATGACCATAGATGCTAAAATTATCAACAAAATATTGACAAACCAAATCCAGCAATACATTAAAAAGATCATACACTATGACCAAGTAGGATTCATCCCAGGGATGACAAGGATAGTACAACATTTGCAAATCAGTAAATGTACTAAACCACATAAACAAAAAGATAAAAATCATATGATCATATCAATATAAAAAAAGTATTTGATAAAGTACAGTATTTGTGATAAAAATGGTCTGCAAGATGGGCATACAGGAAGTATACCTCAACACAAAAAAGGCTATATATGGGGCCCTGGCTGGTAGCACAGTGGATAAGGTGCCGGCCTGCGAACCCAAAGGTCGCAGGTTTGATTCCTCAGCCAGGGCACCTAACCAGGTTGCAAACCAGGTCTCCAGTTAGGTCTGTGGCTGGAGGCAGGTGAAAAGCAACCATACATTGATGTCTCTCTCCCTCTCTGCCTCTCTCCCTTCCCTCCTAAAAATAATGAAATAAAATCTTAAAAAAAAAAAAAAAAAAAGGCTATATATGAGAAGCCTGCAGCCAACATCATACTCAATGGGCAAAAACAAAGAACTTTCCCCCTAAAATCAGGAAGAAGACAAGGCTGTCCACTTCCTCCACTTCTGTTCAACATCATTTTGGAAGTTCTGGCCATAGCAATCAGCCAAGAAAAAAGAAAGGCATCCAAATTAGGAGGAAGTAAAACTCATTAATTACAAATGACGTGATAGAGTACATACAAAAACCAATAGACTCCACCAAAAAACTACTCAATCTAATAGGCAAGTTTAGCAAAATAGCTGGATATAAAGTCAATATCCAGAAATCAAAAGCATTTTTGTATACCAACAATGAAATATCAGAGATAGAAGCTAGAAAACAAATCCCCTTTACCATAGCAACAAGAAAAATTAAGTACCTAGGAATGTACTAAACTAAGGAGGTAAAAGACTTCTTTCTACTCAGAAAACTACAAAACACTAAAAGAAATGAAGGAAGATACAAATAAATGGAAGCATATACCATGTTCATGGATGGGAATAAGTGAAATCATTAAAATGACCATACTACCCAAAGCAATTTATTGATTCAATACAATCCCAATTAAAATACCAATGACATATTTCACAGAGATAGAAAAAAATACTTCAAAAATTTATATGGAGGCAAAAATGACTACAAATAGCCAGAGCAATTTGAAAAAGAAGAACAAAGTAGGAAGAGTCACAATACCAGGTTTTCAAACTATTCTACAAGGCTACTGTAATCAAAACAGTCTGGTACTGGCCTAAGAATAGACATTTAGATCAATGGAACAGAATTGAGAGCCCAGAAATAAACCCAGGACTCTATGGTCAAACACTGTTCAACAACAGGTGCAGGAACATAAAATGGAGTGAAAATAGCCTCTTCAACAAGTGGTGCTGGGAGAATTGGACAGGGACATGCAAAAAAAAAATAAAGCTAGACCACCAACTTACACCATACAAAAGAATAAACTCAAGATGGATAAAGGACTTAAACATAAGCCATGATACCATAAAAGCCCTAGAGGAAATCACAGGCAGTAAAATTTCAGATATCCATGCAGTAATATTTTCACCAATATTTCTCCTATGGCTAGGGAAATAAAGGAACAAATAAACAAATAGCACTACATCAAACTGATAAGTTTCTGCTCAGCTAAAGAAAGCATCAGCAACATGAAAAGGGAACCAACTATATGAGAAAACATACTTGCCAATGATACCTCAGACAAGGGTTTGATCTCCAAAATACATTAAGAACTTATACAACTCAACACCAGGGAGACAGACCCATCAAAAAATGGGCAAAGGACCTGAACAGACACTTCTCTGAGGAGGACATACAAAGGGCCCACAGTCATATGAAAGCATGCTCAACATTACTAGCCATCAAAAAGATGCAGATTAAAACCACAATGAGATACCACCTCACACCTGTCAGAATGGCCATCATTAACCAACAAATAACAAGTGCTGATGAGGATGTGGAGAAGAGGGACCCCTGGCGCACTGTTGGTGGAAATGCAGGCTGGTGCAGGCACTATGGAAAACAGTATGAAATTTCCTCAAAACACTAAAATGGAACTGCCTTTTGACCCAGCTATTCCACTACTAGCATTATACCTGAAGAACCCTGAAACACCAATTCAGAAGAACCTATGTACCCCTATGTTCATAGCAGTGCTATTTACAATAGCCAAGTGCTGGAAACAGCCTCAATGCCCATCAGTAGATGACTGGATCAAAAAACTTTGGTACATTTACACAATGGAATACCACACAGCAGAAAGAAAGAAGAAAATCCTACCTTTTGTGACAACATGGATGAGCTGGAGAATATTATGCTTAGTGAAATTAGCCAGGCAGTGAAAGACAAATACCAGATGATCTCACCTATTATAGGACACTAATGAACAAAACAAACAAGCAAGCAAAATAGAACCAGAGGCATGGAAACAAGGAGCAGACTAACAGTGTGCAGAGGGAAAGGGCAGGGGGAGAAGGAGACAAAGAAGGGGAACATTTTAGTCAAGGAACTAGTATAAATGACCCATGAACATGGACAACGTGTGGGACTGACTATAGGAGTAGGGGTGGGGAGGATGGAGGGGAGAGCAGTGGGGAGAAATGGGATAAATGTAATATAATAATAAAAGAAAATGTGGAGGTTACTCATGTAAGAGAAAATTATGTTGAAGGGGGCTCAGAAAGGGACTGATCTGGAAGAGATGGTGTTGGGACTGAGAGAGGACATTCCAAGCAGGGAAAGCAGATTGGGTGAGGTCAAAGTTAACAAGTCTGCCAGGCCGCAGACCAGATGCTGGAGTGTGGCTGCGGGAGGGAGTCCGGCAGGAAGTGCAGAGACACAGTCTGGAAAGGTGGGTGAGCTGGGCATTCAGGGATCCCAGTCCTTGGCAGTCTTAGAATCTTCTGCAGATAATTGTCTACATTGAGTAATACAGGGCCTTCGAAAACTTCAGATATTGGACACTGTCACTTAGCATCCTTATAACCTTCTAGAGCAATTTGCTCTAGATTGAGGTGACTACCACAGCATTTGTAAATGCAGGCCCACACTTAGTAATAGTCGAAATGAATGGGAACTGGGCCACATTACAATAAAACACAAGACCAACTTCGAGCTAGATGTAAATGAAATGTCGCCAACAATTTCATGTATTACCTAATCCTGAAGATTTCTCAAATCACCTAATGACCATTCCTTCATTCCTCCTTCCACAAATAGCTTATATTCCTTTTTTGATGGATATTAACTTTCAGTAAGAAAGCCTCATCCTCGTTGGGTCTATCAAGAGAGAGGAGAAATGACAGGACAACAGGTGAGGATCTGAAGTTTTTTTTGGCCAGCTGCACAAGCGGGCTGAGACCAGGAAGACTGGAAGGTGTCAGCAGTGAACAAAAGAAAGGCAGGGGTTTTAAAGGGGAGAAGTGGGAGGGAGTTGAAGGGACTGTCTGTTGATGGCTTTGAGGGAGTTGGCTCTGAGAACAGAATGGCTTACAAAAACAGAGTAATTACTAACCTCTTGCCAGTGAACCAAGATATCTCTGAAGGACACAGACCTTGCCATCAGGCTAACATATCTTTGAAGAACATAGGCCTTTACTGGTGTCAGCAGTTACTATGGGGACAGCAGATTCGGGGGTTCGGTGGTCCCTGACACCAGCAGTTACTGTGGGGTCTTGCTAACACCAGGCCTGAATTCCCAGTGCCCAGGTCTTATGCCTCAGAATCCTGACATCCTGGCCCGCTTTTGTTAATTTTATGACAAGTTATTAAAATTAAACCTACATTGTATAATTAGACAAAAACAGGGACACTCATCAACTTTTTGAATTCCTCTCTTGGATATGATTGTGTGACAGATCATTCCAGGTGCAGGTGGCAACTCCAATGTGCTCACTCCCGCTGTGCTACAGACTCCAAAGCACCCAGTGCTGGCACTGTCCTGTCCAAAGCTGAAGTTTTGTATTTTTTGTGTTTGTCTGTTTTTTAAAGAATGTATTTATTATTTCCAGAGAGAGGGGAAGGGAGAGAGGCAGAGAGGGAGAGAAGAATCAATGTATGGTTGCCTTTCCCCTGCCTCCAGCCACAGATATGGCTGGAGACCTGGCCTGCAACCTGGTCATGTGCCCTGGATGGGGAATGGAACCAGCGACCCTTGGGTTTGCAGGCCAGCGCCTTATCCACTGTGCTACCAGCCAGGGCTGACTATAAGTCTTAAAGCTTGTTAAGCTGCTAACAAGAATATGATCTTTATGAAGTTTAATCAATCTAGGAGTTAGAAAATTAAATAACTGCAGTATATTCACAAAGCAATGCACAAACGTGATAAGCACTGATGCCTGAAAAGTTGGAGAAGCATGTGGACATGGAAGTCTATTAAAGGAAAGGAGATTTTGAGTTGGTAGGTGAGGAATGAGTTTAGTAATCCAAGTTAAGGTGTAGGCATCTGGAGGGAATAATAGAGACATGCAATTAGACATGTAATTATACTATGTAATAATGAAGTACAGATACCAAGACAAGGGAACAAAGGGCTTAATTTGTGGAGGATTTTGGCAGGTTGAGGAACTTACATGGAGGGGATAGCTGTTGTAAAGCCTTGAGTAGGGATACTGTAGAGGGCAGACTGAATTAAAGATAGAGAAACTGATCAGGAGGCTATAGTATTTATTCAGGAATAAAGGATGGGCATTGAGAAAAATGGTGGAAGAAAATTGGGCCAAGCTGAAGTTTTTGATGGATGGTGAGGAGGGGGTGGGGGTTTCCAGGCTGATAACTAAGAATCCAAAGCGTTTTCCATCTGAGAGCTTTGCTGCATATTCTCCCCCACAGCTGAGCTGGAGGAGTCTGGGTGATGCTAAACAGAACAGCAAATTAAGCTGTTGGCACCAGAATATCTCTAGACAAAGGGTGAGGTTACAGTGGTTTTGTTAGAAGACTTCTTTAAGCACTACAAAAGGTCTGCAAAGCTATTGAAACAAGGACCCTTATTGTTTTTACGTAAGTTGTCTGGAAAGCAACTTGGAAAGTTGACCAGGACATCACATTCACTAGAGATACAGAAGCTACGGTAGGAGAACCAGGCTCTACAGCCAAACACTTCTCACCCTCCTCCCCCACGCTGCTGGGACACAGTGCCGAGGAGGGGGAATGACATTGGGGGCAGAATGATAAAATAGCAGCCAACTTATGAAGGACCCTGTGCCAAACACTTTACATGTACATCATTGAGCTATAAGTCTATGAACCAGGAACTCTTATCCCCACTTTACAGATGTGGTAACTAAGGAGACAGAGGAGAAACGACTTGCTTGAAATTACAAAGGAAGATGAGCATGAATTAGAGACTAAGCTCTGATACCACAGAACCCAGACCATTTCTCTAGGGTCAGTACATCCATCCATCTCTCCATCTTCTTTCAAATACAGTACAAATTCAACTGACTGGCTGGCTTAATTCATGTCAGTCATGAGGTTCACCCCAACTGGGTGGATATCTCTCCAGTCTCCTCAATCTCACACATTTTAAAAAGTAACTATTCACACAGATGGTTAAGAGCATCAGTAACTACAGCTGGGTTACAAGACTGGGCACCTTAGATGAACCACACTAACTGGGCCACACACAGTGACTCATTATGAAACACTGCCTCTCTGACTGGGACTTCTGAAGCCACCTGAGCACATCCAAAGGCCCAGGAATCAGAATAGTTTTACAATATCTAGAAAAGTTGAAGATACAAATTCTATGATTCAGCAACTCAACTTTTTTGGTGCACGTCCTTGAGACACACACATGTACACAGGCAATCACTTGCAAGAATTAACACTAGAGCATTTACAAAGCAAACACTGAGAACAACCTATCTGCCTTTCATTTGGAAAACATTCAAGCCGCAATTAACATAAAGAAACTAAAGCCAATTATGATTATGTAAAAGAATCTTGAAATAAAATGCTGAGGGGAAGAAAAGCATAGCACGAAGCCTACATAATACAAGTAACATCTTAAAACAATGCTGTGTATTTTTCTATACATAAAGATATAAACAGCCCTGACTGGTGGCACAGTGGATAAGGCACCAGCCTGCGAACCCAAAGGTCACTAGTTTGATTCCCAGCCAGGGCACCTAATCAGGTTGCAAGCCAGGTCTCCAGCCAGGTCTGTAGCTGGAGGCAGGTGAAAGGCAACCATACATTGATGTCTCTCTCCCTCTCTGCCTCTCCCCCTTCCCCCTCTCTAAAAATAATAAAATTTAAAATCTTATGAAAAAAATAAGAAATGCATTACAAGGAATCAACATTAGCATTGGAACTTAAGGAAGCAGAAAACATCCAATCAGAGCAGTAAAAAGAAAAAAAATCCAAAAAATGAGAACAGTTTAAGGAAACTTTGGAAAACATCAAGTGTATCAACATTTGTATCATAGGAGTACTAGAAGAAGAAAATGAGCAAGGAATTAACCTATATGAAAAAAATAATAACAGAAATAGACATACAAGTCCAGGAGCACAGAGTCCCAAATAAGATGACCCCAAAGAGACCCACACCCACGTCATAATTAAAATGCCAAAGGTTAAACAGAGAGAGAATCTTAAAAGCAGCAGGAGAAAAGCAGTTAGTTACCTACAATAGGGAGCATCCACAAGATTATAGGTGATTTCTGAACAGAAACTTGGCAGACCAGAAGAGATTCACACAAAACATTCAAAGTGATGAAAAGCAGCTAAGATTATACTACCCAGCAAAGCTATCATTTAAAATCAAAGAACAGATAAAAAGGTTTCCAGACAAAAAGCTAAAGGAGTTTACCACCACCAAACCAGTATTACAAGAAATTTTAAAGGGTTTTCTTTTAGAAGAAAAAACCTCACTAATATGAATAATAAAATGACAATAATGCATATCTACCAACTATTTTAAGTGCAAACATTAAATGTTCCAATAAAAAGACATAGGGTAGCTGAATGGATAAGAAAACAAGGCCCTTACATATATTGTCTACAAGAAACTCACTTCAGATAGAAAAAGACACCCGTAGACTATAAGTGAAGGAATGGTAAAAGATATATCATGAAAATGGAAACAAACAAAAAAAGCTGGGGTAGCAATAATTTTACGAAATAAAATAAGACTTGAAAACAAAAACTATGTAACAAGAGAGAAGTACCCAGCAATTCCACTTTTGTGCATTATCTGAAAAAACCCAAAACACTAAATCTTAAAGACATACACATCCATATGTTTACTGCTGCATTATTTACAATAGCCAAGCTATGGAAGCAACTTAAATGCCCATCAATAGATGAGTGGATAAAGAAAAAGTGGGGCATATGTACAATGAAATATGACTTAGCCATTAAAAAAAGCATGAAATCATCTGCAACAATATAAATGGACCTAGAGGGTATTGTGCTGAGTGAAATAAGTCAGACAGAGAAAGACATATGCCAGATGATTTCACTTACATATGGAACCTAAAAAACAAAATAAACAAACAGAACAGAAACTCAGACACAGAGAACATTTTGATGGTTGCCAGATGGGAAGGAGGATGGGTGAAAAAGGTGAACAGATTAAGAAGTACAAATTGGTAGTGACAGAACTGTCAGAGATGTGAAGTACAGCATAGGGAGTAAAGTGTAATAACTATGCATAGTGTCAAATGGGTACTAGATGTATTGGAATGATCACTTTATAAGTTATATAAATGTCTAATTACTGGGTTGCACATCTGAAACTAATATTGTATGTTAACTCTTTGAAAAATAAAAATATGATTAGCCCTGACCAGGTAGCTCAGTAGATTAGGGGTTTGTCCTGAGACTCCAAGGTTGAGGGTTCGATCTCAGGTCAGGGCACATTCAAGAAACAACACAATAAATGCATAAGTGGGACAACAAAAGAGAAAAAGAAAAATATTATTTTAAAAATTGAAAAAGTAAGCAACATCCAACAATATTCTGCTTCTAAGAGACTCACCTTGGCTTCCAGGACACACACAGGCTGAAAATGATAGGATGGAAACATATATTCCATGTAAATGATAACCAAAACAGCAGCGGTAACTACATTTAGATCAGGCAAAACAGGCTTTCAGTCAATATCTGTTAGGCAAGATAGAAAAGGCCATTATATAATGATAAAGGGGTCAATTTATCAACAGGATATGATAACTGTAAATATATATATTCATCCAAAATTGGAAATATTAATATAACTGAGGAGAGAAATAAAAAGCGATACAATAGTAGGGACTTCAATGCCCCAGTTCCAGCAATAGATGAATCATCCACACAGAAAACCAATAAGGAAATAGTGGACTTGAATAACATTATATACCAAAAGGACCTAACAGATATACAAAGATCATTCCACCCAATAGAAGTATAAATAGATAAGAAAGTCCTCTCAGGTAGGCATGGAACATTCTCCAGGTTAGACCATATTTTAGGTCACACAACAAGTCTTAAATTTAAATAGATTGAATTGATATGTTTTCCAATCACAGTAGCATGAAACTAGAAATCAGTAACAGGAGGAAAATTAGAACATTCTTAAAAACTTGGAAATTCAACCACTCACTCCTAAACAGCCAATGCATCAAAGAAGGAAGTCAAAAAGTATCCTGAGAAAAACAAAAATGGAAACACAGCATACCAAAACTTAAGGAATTCAGCAAAAGCAGTTCTGAGAGAGAAATTCATAATGATAAGTGCCTATGTGAAGAGAAATGAAAGATCTCATATCGCCTAACCTTCTAACTCAAGAAAATAACTACAAAAAATAACAAATGACTAAGCCCAAAATTAGCAGAAGGAAGAACATAAAAAGTTTAGAGCAGATAGAAATAAAATGGAAACTAGAAAGACAGTAGAAAACATTACTAACACTGAGTTGGTTTTTCAGGTTGCAAGCCAGGTCTCCAGCCAGGTCCATGGCTGGAGACAGGTGAAAGGCAACCATACATTGATGTCTCTCTCCCCCTTTGCCTCTCTCCCTTCCCCTCTCTTTAAAATTAATAAATAAAATATTTTTATTAAATCTTAAATATTAAAAATAAATAAATTTTAAAAACTGAGTTGGTTTCTGAAAAGATAAATAAAGTTGATAAATATTTAGTTTGACTAACCAAGAAAAAATAGAGGTCAAATAAAATTATAAATAAAAGAATAAAGAAAAGATATTACAACTGATATCACCCAAATACAAAAATTCATAAGAGACTACTATAAACAATTACACTCCAACAAATTAAATAACCTACAAATACTAGATAAATTCCTAGAAACATACAACCTACCAAGACTGAACCATGCAGAAATAGAAAATCTGAACAGACAAGTAACAAATGAAGCAGTGATCAAAAACCTCCCAACAAAGAAAAGCTCCAAATAGGTGGCTTCCCAGGTGAATTCTACCAAACATTTTTAAAAGAATGCTCTTCCCAAAAACTGAACAGGGGGGACACTTCCAAACTCATTCTACAAGGTCAGCATTACCCTCATACCAAAGCAAGATAGACAGTACAAAAAAGAAAATTACAGGCCAATATTTCTGATGAACATAGATGCAAAAAAATTCCTCAACAAAATGCTAGCAAACCAAATCTAACAGCACCTTAAAAGGATCACACACCATTATCCAGTAGAATTTATCCCTGGGATGCTTATTCAACATATGCCAACCAATAAATGTGATACTCTAACAAAATGAAGGATAAAAATCATATGATCATCTTGGTAGATGCAGAAAAAGAATATGACAAAATCAACCACCTTTCAGGGTAATGCTCAAGAAATTAAAAACACAGGGAATGTACCTCAACATTATAAAGTCCACATATGACAAGACCACAACTAACATCATACTCAACAGTGAAAGAAGGTAAATGCTTTTTTCTCTTAAGAGCAGGAACAAGCTAAGTGAGCACATTTTCACCACTTCTTTTCAACCTAGTACTGGAAGTCCTTGCCAGCACAATTAGTCAAGGGTGGGGGTGAAGCCTTGACCTAATATGGCTCAGTTGGCTGGGTATTATCCCATAAAGCAAAAGGTCACTGGTTCAATTCCCAGTCAGGGCACATGCCTACATTACAGGTTCAGTCCCTGGTCAGGGCACATATGAGAGAACCAATCACATCTCTCATTGATTTTTCTCTTTCTCCTCCCTTCCCCTCTCTCTAAAAATAAATAAAATCGTTTTTAGAAAAACAAAAAAGCCATCCACAAAAGAAAGGAAAAAGTTAAATCATCTTTTGTTTTGTAGATGACCTATTTTATAGTGAAAATGCCAAATATTCCACCCAAAAACTGTTAAATAAATTCAGTGAAGCTGCGGAATGCAAAATAATCATAGTAAAATCAGTATTTTAATACATTAACAATGAAGTATCCAAAAAGAAATTAAGAGAACAATCCCATTTATAATAGCATCAAAAAGAATAAAGTACTCAGGAATATATTTAACCAGGGAGGTGAATAATCTACATTGACAACTATAAGACACTGATGAGAGATACTGCAAATTTATGAAAACACAAATGGTATGATAGTATTTTGTGGACATGGATTAGAAGGATTAATATTGTTAAAATAACTTCAAACAATACTACAAGGCTACTGTCATCAAAACAGCATGGTACTGGCATAAGAATAGACATATAGATCAATGGAACAGAATAGAGAGCCCAGAAATTAACCCAGGACTCTATGGTCAACTCATATTTGACAAAGGGGAAAGGAACATCCAATGGAGTAAAAACAGTCTCTTCAACAAATGGTGTTGGGAGAACTG